>JARJRV010000374.1:0-87674 GCA_030783925.1 Aschersonia sp. MBC 735 | reverse complement strand
TTAATAGCCTTATTAGCAGTCTTAAAGTCATAATTATTATAAAGGCTACTATTTTATAAGAGGTAGTTAACTTGGGGCACTTTAGGCCCTAAGTCAACCCCTAAGTTAACTATAATAAAAGGGCTTTCTATTAAAGCTTTTGGCAATAAATTCGCAATATTTAGGGCGTTATAAAGGGGGCTATAAGAGGCGTTATGCGTTATGTATTATGCGTTATAGTGGCCGTAGCACTGGTTAAAATTTTTGCTTAATTGAAGCTACTATATAAAAAGAAACCTCAAAGGAACTTACGTACTAAATTTAGGTGTGGATGTTCCTAACCGGATTTGGATAGCGCGCTAGGCAAATTGACAAGCTGCGTAGGAATATTTGCGTGCCCGTGTTGAACCCCCCTCGCGCTCCGCATCGGATCACCTCGGGAATGGCCTAAGCTTCATCGGGTTCTCATAGGCGTGACTTTACTGACAATTTTGACGGTTTGCACATCATCAACAGTTGGATAGAAGCCTCAGCGATAGCCAACCGCCACACTTTTCTCCAGACGCGAGTTCAATCATCGAGCGTCTCGGCATTGATCATGCGACTCTTGTTGTCAGCATGTTGAGGAACAAGGCTTTCGCGGCGCTCCAGAAAGCGTACGATGACAGCTATTTGAGTTGCTCTACGGCTGTGTACTACGAGGGACAGGTGCATGCTGCTTCATATTCAGCGAAACTTCGTTCTAAGGGATCGGATGGACTAATCACCCTTTGTGTCGAGCGCAGGGCGATGAAATCGAGGCTACGCGTCATTGGAGGCATGCTCTTCAGCAAATATACGAGCACCGAGCCACGAAAACTTTATCGGGCTACGGAGCACAAACAGATACCGAAAAGGCATTAGTCGAGGCCCTGAAGCAGCTTGAGCTTCAATGCAAAGAGCGAATTGATCTTCTGGAAGCGCTGCGCATGTCGCGGGAAGAAGGACTGCCCTCTTCGTTGGACAAAAAGAACATCCGCAAGTCTTCGGAGTTAGATTCACGCCATGATGCTAATGATGCAAAAGGCTCTATAGGACGAGGGACTATACCAGCCGTGTCTTACTCTCAACTGTCACGTCCTACTCTTCTCAAGCGGCCATCACTTCCGGCTCGGCCTTTTTCGGGGCCAGCAGCTTCAGCTGTTTCAGGCGGCAAGACCAATGATGACGAGACTCGCGTAATCAACAGCGCCAGTTCTCAATCACAAGTACTGAATCAGTCAACACCGCACGACGAATCAGCCCGTTCTTCAAGTCCAGAAAAGTACACAATGAGAACAACGCTTCGATCTGGCAAAACCAATGATAAATTCGGCAAAATGACCAGAAGATCTCCGAAACCTGCAGCTGAAGGGCCAAGTAAGGCTGCAACTCTCGCATGGAGTGCTCTCGGATTGCACGATCGATCATGGAAAACGCCATCTCCGGATGGGAGTTCCTCTTCTCCCTCTTTATCCACGCGTCATTCATCAGATCAAACCAGGGCCGTCACATCCTCGCTGCAATGGGACAGTCATTCTAGACGATTAGTTACAGCCCGAGCTAGCAACGATGGGGCGAACGGGCACAAGACTGTTCCGCGACAGAACGAGGATGGGCATCTACTGCCAAAGACCCCGCAGCTTTCTCTTACTGCAGCCTACAGCGCCTTGAACTTAGGTTCATCTCACGATGCTTCTGAGCAACTACCAGACAGATCTGAGCAAGCTCTCTCGAGCCGCAGAGCTGCTGGATTCGCGTCATCATTGAAGCTGCACAGAGAAAAACAAGAGCCCACAACACTACGTACGGATCACGAGAAAGGATCACCAGCACCAGAGCAGAAGAATGCGTCAGGTAGTCTCATACGACGAGAAGCAGTCCTCAAACGGGCCGGGCAGTCCCCTTTACCAGTATCCAAGGCAGGCAATTCGTCGCACGTCAGCACCGTCGCACAACGAAGCCAAAATAACGCGCCTTTTCGAGAAAAAACGTCTAGTGAGTCAGTCAGGCAACTTCGTGACTCGAAGAGACGGACGACGAAATCCGGACGGCGAGCAGTGGAAGCTGGTGATCGGAACACTTCGTCGGAGGATCCGTCGGAGGAAGATTGTCCCATCGACGACGAATGGAAGCTTAAAAAAGCATACATACTGAGAAATCTACCTCCTGGAGTTGATGAAAACGCGGCAAAGCAAATACTGAATGATATCGTCATCCAGGGAGACGAAGTCCATTGGGGGGATATAGCTGGGTTGGAAATCGCTAAAAATGCCTTGAGGGAAACTGTTGTATATCCATTCCTCCGGCCTGACTTATTCATGGGACTTCGAGAGCCAGCTCGGGGTATGCTGTTGTTTGGTCCGCCTGGAACAGGCAAAACGATGCTTGCACGAGCTGTGGCCACCGAGTCCAAGTCTACGTTTTTCTCTATCTCCGCAAGCAGCCTGACGAGTAAATATCTTGGTGAATCCGAAAAGCTCGTTCGCGCGTTATTCGCGCTAGCTAGATCACTTGCTCCAAGCATCATTTTCGTCGATGAGATCGATTCTTTGCTTTCGCAGAGATCCGGCTCGGGAGAGCATGAGGCTACTAGAAGAATCAAGACTGAGTTTCTCATACAATGGAGCGACTTGCAGCGAGCAGCTGCCGGTAGGGAGGCCACGGATCGAGAGAAAGAACGAGGCGACGCGAATAGGGTCTTGGTCCTTGCTGCAACCAATTTACCTTGGGCGATCGATGAAGCAGCTCGACGAAGATTCGTCCGGCGCCAATATATCCCTTTGCCCGAACCACACACCCGGGCGACCCAGTTGCGAACACTGTTGGGCCAACAAAAACATGGTCTCTCGGCATTAGATATCGAAAAGCTCGTGAAACTAACTGATGGTGAGTACTCCATGCGCCCACTCAATCGGGGGCACAACAGAGGCAAGCCTCGTAACATGCAGGGAGCTCTGACTTACATTGCGGCTCGCATACAGGCTTTTCCGGTTCAGACATGACAGCTCTAGCAAAAGATGCAGCCATGGGCCCGCTGCGATCGTTGGGAGAAGCATTACTTCACATGACGATGGATGACATACGACCAATGCAGCTTCAAGACTTTGAAGCAAGTCTAGGCACAATCCGCCCTAGCGTCAGCAAAGCCGGGTTGAGGGAGTACGAAGATTGGGCTCGGGAGTTTGGTGAAAGGGGTGGCTAGAGTGTATAGAAGCATGTCAGCTCGAACAACATAAGCCTGTCATGAGAGCATCATATCAATGTCTATCAGTGATGTGATTGGGTCGTTAGCTCGAATTGATGCATGTTTCCTCAACGACTGTCAAGTATTTGACTCGGCAATTTCTGTGGGTTGTGCCTGTCATACTATTCAAGGTTGCTCCTGACACAAGAGTGCACGTCTTCTCAGGGAAAGGGTTTGCCTTGATTGCACGGCGAAGAAGACGCCTAAAAATTCACAGTCGCCAGCACGAATAAACTTTCTACGCTAGGACGCCATTTACACGGCATTTACGCGGAGTTCACCACTCAATTCAAGGATTCAGGCCGCTTGCTCCCAAGCGTCATGTCCATTGCACTTCACACGAGTTGTGATAGCTAATGAAATACAGCAGCGAGTCTTCTACGCCGTCTTGCGTCCTGTCCGTCGCTCATCCTTTGCGGCCTTTTGAGCGTCCCTTTCCGCAATTCGTTCGTCCAGGCTCATGACAGCCGGTCTTTCATCGACTGAAACACCGTAAGGAGCAATGATATGCTTCACAACGTGGCGTTTGTGGCGGGACGTTGGCCACCCTGGCACGATGGAGATGATATCCCCTGCGCGTAATGATGCTCGAGGGTCATGGACCAGATAGTGTTTGGGATCGGAAAACCACTGGTAATTCTATCAGTCAAGGAGTAGTCCAGACATATGAAGTACGAGTTGTTTGCAACGCCGTACTCAAAACCGGGTTGCAAGCCCACCTTATTCACACTCTTGTTCCATTTCTGCCCCCCTACACGAACTTTGACTGTTTTTTGCATCAAGCCAGCGGAAACAACGACGCCGTGCAATTCGTGTGTGATACGACGAGCTGCTTTCGCAATTTGTGATGACATCTTCCTCGTTGGGTTGAGTTGGAAATGTTCCACAATTTGTGATGTGTTCGGCGTGCGTTATTGGGTGATCATTCGTCCGTGAGCAGGATGATGCCCTTGTTCTCGTTTATCAGGCAAAGCCGTTCCATACATTTGGCAACGCTCGTAAATATAGACCATTACCTGATTGCCGTCAAACGGTAGGCAGATTCGTTATCGTTCGAGCCTGCTGGTCGAATCTGCGAGATCGTTAGCTCGACGTCATCACAATTTGTCGGACATGCGGGCTAATAGGCAAACGCGCCGACCACCCAAACCCCGGTTTCACCGCCTGCCTAAATTGTGACCGCAGTCGGTAGGGCAAGACTTGCTCTCAATAGTCCGGAATCTTCTCCACGTAATATGGACGCGCAAGAATCGTGAAAGGCGGGGGCTGAGAAGATTCTTCGGATCATTGCCTTCTCCACATCCCGAGGCATAAAGGGTTTCTTTAATCAATGCAGTCCACGACACATCCTATACACACTCAACATCAACCTTCTTCCTCGAATATCCCGTTCGTGTCAAGCTAGAGAAACAATGTCATCGCCTGATCGCCGAACGGGCATGAAACGTCCCCGTAAGAAATCGTTGTCATTCATTCGCAGCAAATGTTGACGTCCGCTTGCCACTTGCTGCTTTTCCTCCAAGCGTCCGCACTGACTTTTGATCGCGACCGGCAAAGCAGGCACACAATCTCTTCCCCCTCCGTCCTTACCTCAACTCGTCGCTGAACAGCAAACCACTATCCCCCCAACAGACAAATACACCCAGCGTTTGATTGTTGTTCTCTCGAACGCCAGCCTGGAGACATATAAAGCATCCCACAGTGGCAATGGCCGAGGCTCCCTTCAGAAGGATGACAAGTACTCGCTGCTCAATAGCGACGAGCATATCGGCGTTATGCGCAAGATGAATCGCGATATCAGTGATGCGCGTCCAGACATTACGCATCAGGTTATAAGTCCTCCATGTGTTCCACGACCATGCACTAGTCTTGTGCTGACGAGCGTTTTGCAGTGCTTATTAACTTTGCTGGATTCTCCAATAAACAAAGCTGGCAGGCTCCAGATCTTTATACATACAGCAAAAGGTGTTCTAATCGAGGTCTCGCCGTCGGTCCGTATTCCCAGGACCTTTAAACGCTTCGCTGGCTTAATGGTGCAATTACTTCATCGGTTAGCTATCAGATCGACGACTTCAAACGAAAAACTGCTGCGAGTGATTTCAAACCCAATTACAAATCACTTACCACCAAATTGCCGCAAGGTGACGCTCAGTTTCGATGCTCCGTTGGTGCGGGTTCGTGAATACATGCAGACGGTCTCCCCGAAGGAAAGCATTTGCGTCTTCGTCGGAGCCATGGCAAAGGGACCTGACACTTTTGCGGATTCAATCGTGGACGAGAAGATTTCCATTAGCAACTACTCTCTGTCCGCAAGCGTGGCTTGCAGCAAATTTTGCCACGCAGCTGAGGATGTTTGGGATCTTGTTTAAGCACCTAGACATTCTACCGAGCATACTAGTCTCAAGATTTCGGCCCTCTGTGACGAATTGAAGGTGGCGACTATCCAGCAATTCTGGTCCGCGCTGCGCACTGGGGTCCGCGGCATATTTAGACCCTGTAATGATCACAACAGGCCAGCGTTGTGGCATCTCGATGCTGAGATGACGTTGCGCTGATATGGCTCGGGGCAAAAAGGAGGCTACTCTCTTAATTTCCTGCCACTCGTCTAGTGATTCACGAAAGTCTCCACGCTCGGCAACTGCCGCGATCCGTCAATTTCATTCAGCTTCTCCGGGCTCGTCGATATGAAGCAGCAATGCATGCTCTCAACGTGAGCAACGTACTGGAGATGCTCGTGCCAGAGGAAAAAATTCCGATGACGGCATGACTTATGATCTGTATTTGTTCCAGGCCGGGACAAAGTCAAGAACTCGGAAGGTGGAGCACCACGACACGAGGAGGTTCTACTGTTATGCATTGAACACTTCCTTTGGGGATGTATTCGGATGCATTTATACAAATCCGTCTGCTTGGTTGTGCAGGCGTTGTAATGAATTCTTGTGACGCAGCAATTCCAGTAAATCGGCGATGAATCTGATAGGGTCACCACGTTGACCAATCCTCCTCGCCGACAAGACCAATCAACATTCTCGTGCCATACGTCCAAGGGCGCTCCTACTGAGAGGCCTGTAATTGGAAAGGCGTGCATTCAGGCCTTGGCTTGTAATACTCTGTGATATACATACCAAGTATAGTGCTTTACCTTACGTACTGTGGGCACTCTACCACTCGCATAAGGTTGATTTACTTGAGTAGGTACTTCACTAGAGTAGGAGGAAACTGTAGGGTATAGATTCCATGGAACCAATTGTGCAAAGTACGCAAAGTGTGCCAACGGTGTGCAAATGCCGGTTGGGCGCTAATTCTTTCCCTTTTGAAAGACCAGACCCGATCATCAGTCAAAAGGCATACATGAAGCAGTCATTTGCATGCTTTGGGGAACATAAGATACCGGCAAGTTCACATTCTAGGGATGAGTGGCGACATCAAAGCCCCGTGGTATCTTCTAGATGCATTGAATAACGTAAAACATATCGACTGCAGAACCTTTAATGCGCATGAGAAATATCGGGGTATCAAATGATAGAAATGCACACGAAAAGCCCACCGTCCGCTGCGGCGCGATACAAGGGCACAACAATCCAACGAGACCTGCCAGAACCGCAAAAACCAAACAAGAACCAATTCTGGAGGAGGAAAAAGGGGGCCAAAGCCAAGTCGGTGCAGGCAAGAAGGGAACGGCTCGCAGACAAGACCAAGTTGTCACATGACGATACAGTCGCGATGGGTGTATCCCGGACCATAGTCCTCGATGCCTCGCTCAATTTCATTCGCTCGCTGCTTTTCCTTCACCTCCTCCGCAAAGTACTTCTTCATGTATTTCTCCAGGCTATGATCGAGATTGTCTGCGACCGAGTAAGCATGGACGAACGGAGAGTCGAGGGTAGGTGAGTTGAGCGTTCTTACCAACCGATGCGCTCGAGACAACATCAGCGCGGCACAACGGGCAATGCTTCTCATTGCGCCGCTGAATCTTGACGATACATCTAATGCAGAAGACATGGCTGCAATCGAGCCTCACCGGCCGGTAGGCCACAGAGAAACAAACAGGGCACAGGTAGTCATTCAACTGAGGAACCACGGCAACGAGCTCTTGGGACATCTGGGCGCAAACGTCCTTGGCTAAGTCCCTCGAAAGGAAACCGTCTAATCGTGCGACAGAGTGGAATGACCGAGATACACCAAGAGATGTCCTCTTGTCAAATTCTTTCGTTGCTATTAGTAACAACAGCTTGCTAAAGTGAGAGCATCGGCGCACTTACTTTTGAGGATTTTGATGATTGCAAGCTTGTTCAGCTCCTGAAATTGCAAGTGCTTGAGAAGATTCAAATTCAGGCCAACGAATCTCGCGAAAGTCACCTGGCTTTGCCGAAACTTGAAGCCTTTGACGAGATTCCTTCCCTCGACTTCACCCTGAAACCATTGCAGCTGCTTCAAGGCTGACTGACTCGACCTGCTCCCATGGTCTCTCTCATGGGTACCAAAAAAAACCTCAGCGTCAAGATACAGCTCAAATACACGGCGCCATTGTGTAAGATCGCTTTTAGCAAACCGACTGGCCCGACACACCAGAGCAACATCTCGCCCAAGTTCAGCAATTTCTGCCGTCAAAACCCGCCGCTCCTCGCTCTGGAGAGCGTCGAGACTGTTGACATCACTTTGCAGCATGTCGAAAAACTCGTCGTCAAACACCAACGGCACTTCGATCCTCTCGTAGTTTGTATCATTGACATCCTTGGTGCGCTCTGTGTGTCCCTCTGAGTCAGCGGGCGACGGCATGGGCGGGTCGCCCACGCGAGTGCTTTGAATCAATAAGCGGTCATTTTGAACCCCCTGGGCTATCTTTTCAAACAATGCGAGGGTGGTAGGTGTCAAAGAAGCATCGACAGCAATGCCGTCTTGCATGTGTATGTATACGCTGAGCTCTGGACGAACAAAGCTGGAGTCATGAGCAGCTGCAAGAGAGAGGTCGAGTCAGCATGTCAAAGATCTCCTCAGCCGGGGCAGCGTACAAGTTTTTCCCACCTCGCAACCTATACTGAAGGGCCACTGGTGATGTAGTCTCTGGATCCAGAAGAGTACGGAGCGTATCGGGATCTAGGCCCAGGTCGTGCAACTCCCGCTGCACTTTTTTGAGACATTTCTTCAATTGACCATAAGGTACAGCTCGATTCACCCAGTGCGGAGGAAAGTCTGAGGACGAAGATTAGCACGCCAGTACGACAGAATATTACGACACTCAGTGTCTTTCTGCTTCGAGCAAGTAAGGCAGGGGATGATGAACGAAGCCGTCAAGTAGACAAACCTTGGCTAGCAAGCGTTTTTTTGAAGCCGCGCGCAAACTTCATGATCACATCGGCTCACACTCCTTCATGTTTTGATGTGCTTTCGAAAAGGACCGCTGTCTGACTGTCCTCAGATGCTCTGCCATGGGTCGATAATTGCAGGACACAAGCGACTGAACGATGCCAATAAAGTTCAACGCCGCCAATGACGAGGTGGGAACGGTTGGCAACGTGCTCCGTGAAACCCTACACAGAGCCACTGTCTGCCCCAAGGCGCCCGAGTGAAAATCTGGCTGGTTATTTAAGACGATACTTACACTGGTATGTATCTTCTCACACCACCGGCGTGCATGAATTCACATTGTAGGTCGCTCGGAGGAAGTATCTGTATAACGGCGTCAGTGGGGCGTGAGCGATTCGGTCATGGCCGACGCCACGCGCTAACGCCGTGCCCTCGAATCGTAAAATGATGGGTAAATATGCTCCGCGAAATACGAGGCTTGTTGAAGCGCGAGAGCGCGTGGGGGGATGCCTGACCAAAATTCCAAAGTACTTTCGCGGCTCCGCATCTATGAAAATGGAAGGCCAGACGCACCTGCTTTCTCGCCTTTATCGGTCTAATTACGTCGCGGGTAGATTTTGGTTTGCTAGGGCGTATTACTGCAAATTTTGACATCTCGACCCCGCTTAGTACCAGAAGGTTCAGCGCCCAGCCCTCGTCTAGTTGCAGGCAAGATACAATGCAGTGGTGTTCGAAATGCTTTCTCTAACTTGTCATATTCGAAGCATCCTCAGAAACTTTTGTGCGAATATTCTATGATCCCTAGCCGGCAGGTAAGTTCGCGCGAGCGCGGTTGCTCGGCACTACACAATTTAAGCAATTGTCGAAAGCGCTAGTTGCCATGCCAGGCTCTATTATGCTTCTTGCTCTCCAGGGCCTGATGTCGCGCGTTCAAGTGCCGTTCCATCTCGTACGGGCTACCCCACGCCTCATTTTCATGAGATAAGATCTTGGGATCGTCCATCGCTCTTTTCCTGCTACATTTCGACCTCGAATGATTCTGGGACGGCCCGAATATTCTCAATCGGGCTATTGAGACTTATTATAAGATTTGGCCTTCCCTCTCATTGTGTTGATCCGTCCGGTTCTTGACGTCTGCCTCACGATGGGCCCACAACAATCTGCTCCAGGACTTGGAGTCGAGGCCACAGTCACATCCAAAACTTGCTACTATGAATTGATTGGAGTTGATCAGAACGCAACCGATGACCAGTGAGTTTGCCCCGAGGGACATTTTGAAAGCAAGAGATCGCTGAGTCATTCGCAGAATCAAGAAAGCGTATCGTAAGAAAGCACTCGAGCTACACCCAGACCGCAACATCAACGACGTAGAAGAAGCAACGAGAAAGTTCGCGGAAGTCCAAACAGCATATGAAATATTGTCTGATCCTCACGAACGAGCTTGGTACGATTCTCATCGTGATGCTATTCTCAATGATACAGACGGCAATATCAGCAGCGGAGTCCAAGCAAGCTTTCACAATGTGACTTTCACTCCTACAGAAGAAATCATGAACTTCATAGGCAAATTCGACTCCAAGATTGCCTTTGATGACGGCCCTACAGGTTTCTTTGGAATGTTGCATGAGATGTTTAAACATTTGGCTCTCGAGGAGGCGACGGCCGCCAAAATGGGAGATCATGATTATACTGCCTACGCAGCATTCGGATTATCAACAGATGCCTTCGACACCGTCGTCAAACCATTCTACACCTCCTGGGCAGGTTTCTCAACTCTGAAATCTTTCTTTTGGAAGGATAAGTATAAATTACCTGACGCCCCCGATCGACGCGTCCGTCGCCTCATGGAGAAAGAGAACAAGAAGTGCAGAGAAAACGCGATCCGTGAATTCAATCACGCGGTTCGATTTTTGTTGGCCTTCGTCCGCCGACGTGATCCTCGGTATATTTCCAACGCGCAGACAGATGTGGAAAGGCAAAAACAGCTACGCGAAGCAGCGGCATCCCAGGCGGCTCGATCTCGTGCTGCAAACCAGAAAAACGTTGAATGTTATAGCACACCTGAGTGGATTCAATCACAGAACAACAATACGCAAAATGAATATCTCTCCGAAAATGATCAAGACCCTGAAGTGGAAATTTTGGAGTGTGTTGTCTGCAGCAAATTCTTCAAGAGTCTTCAGCAATTGGGAAGTCATGAGCAAAGCAAGAAACATCGCAAAGCTCTCCAGCTACTTCGAAAGCGACTGCAGGAAGAGGACATCGAAATTGGGATGGGTCCAGACCTGTCGCATGGATCCGGGAGGTCGGATGCTGCGATCGAAGCGACGGCGACGACGGATTTACCTGGGCCAGATGGTGGCGATCCCAATGGCTCACACTTGGTAGCAGAGGCCGAAAGAGTGGTCACGACAAAAATGCCGAAGGAAGGCCAACCCAGTGAGGATGCTTTGCATTCGTACACACAAGACGAGGCCGAAATGGACGAATACGCGCCCAGGAATCTCGTAGAGTCACGCCTTAATAAGAACGCTGTGAGCAGTTCTTCGGACGAAGAACTTGGCGACGGCCTTATTGCTTCTTTAAATGATGTATCGGTGGATGCCTCTTCCTCCAATTCCAGCAGCAAAGCAAGAGTGGCCAAGGCAAGGAGACGAAAAAAGGTAGCTTGCCAATCGAGTGTTGGCGGCGAGATTAAGGTATGATACTGTCAGTCTGTGAATTTCTTTCGGGGACACTGAAATATCTTGTTTCGCAGTGTCATGTGTGTTTTGCATCATTTGCTTCTAGAACGAAACTATTTGACCACATTCGACAAGAGGAACATGCCGTAGCCACTCTAGACACGGGAGCCTTGAGGAAGCATAAGAAAGGAACAAAAAAGTGAGACGCGACGCGTCTTCAATCGGTTCAATTCTGGCTTCACTTGGGGAGTCTTTGGGACCATTTCTGCAAAGCCTCGGGTGCTCCATGTTCGCGATATATGGACGGAAACGCTTAATCGCACCCTGATGCAGAGGTACACTCTTTGCGCTCACCAACTGATAGACGGCCCCATCAACCCACGATGACGGGTTCATCGTCTTCATCGTCACTCAGAATTTCAACCTCGTCGATGGCCGATCTCTGGCCCGGGTCCTGCGCTTCATTTGCAGGATGGGCGTCAGCGACATGAATAATCGTCTTGCCTTGGACGTGCTTCACGCATTTCTTCCAGTCGACCCAGTCTGCCTCGTCTCGAATCAAGAAACCAATAAGCATGCTCGGATCCATTTCTTTGACATGAACTCGTCGGAGACGAGATGTGTGACATGTAGCGATCTCTTCGTCGCTATATTGCGCACCAGTCGAGCGGTAAGGCAGAGCCTTGCGAGTATGATGGGGATCTAGGTAAAAGAGAAAGTGGCCCTGGGAGCCAACGAAATAATGCGACGACGAAGGTCGGCCGCTAAATTAAAATGGATATTTAGCCTCACAGCAACATCAAGCTGACGTTTCGAATCCTTTACCTACCCAGCAATTCCTACTGATTGCGCCATCTGAACCGACGCAATAAGCGCTTCCCAGTAGACTGGTGTGATTCTGTCGATACCCAATCTCGTTCCGACCAAGATAAGGGTTGGACTGAAGGTGTCTTGGTGTGCCTTTGCGATTTTCATGAATTCATCTTCGTATATGTCAGGGCCGTCTCCTGTGGAATAAACGCGCAAGGGTCCCCCTCGTGAATTGACTAATTCCCTACGTCCAACGAGATTAGTTTCACTCTTAGCGATCAAGTAATCTGTACCTACTGGATGCATCGAGCGGTAGCTGATGGACCGAACCATTCGCCCGGATACTTGCCGCAACCGCTTTCGCCAGATCGTACAAAATTATGAATGGAATATGGTGCCCGGGGGTCGTCCGCAAACTGGGCGACCAGGCGTTTTTCGTCAGCTGGTTGCATGCCTCGACGCCATTCTATTGCGATTATCGGTGTGAGTTGACATATAAAGGCTCTCAATGCAGACACTGCGTGAACAGCATACCTCTTCCCAACTCCAAAAAGGCCATCGCATTGGCCAGCAGGCTTTGTCCAGATCGTATCATACATCCCCAGCCACTATCAGTTGTAAAGCCGTTATGTTCTCTTATCTGACTCTTGATCCTCATAGACAAGGACAGAGCAGAAGCTGCTTTCGGGTTTGTGGATTTGGCAATAAATTCAAAATTCGACCGGTATGTCATCCAGAACCGTGCTTCAAAATCCTCAAGAAATCCCTTCGGCCAACTGCTGTCGGCGGTATTCGAACCATGTTGTGTTGAAGAAGAAATTATGTCATAATGTGAAGTGAGGCCCGTCTCATCTCTTGCGGACGAAAAGGGCTCGCTAACAATGGGCTCCTCTTTCCCTGATTGCGGAGCTTCATGTGCGTTGTGCTGGTGGAACATTGCAGCATCATGACTGTCGTGAGTTTGCAGACATTTGTCTCTCAAGTTGGTCATAGACAACGTATAGGCACGTCCTAGGCACCATACCGGTTGATCCAAGTCCGTGTCATTCACGGGCTCAGGGTCCCACAACATTTGAACTAATCGCCTGTACCTGCCGAGGTCCAAACTTGAAATGGTTGAGTCCATAATATCTGCAACTTCAGCTTCACTGGCTTCGAGGCCAGATCAACATGGAAGTCGTCCGGACGGTGTCCTAGTATGTGAAGGCTGCGCCAAGCAAGGTCAAGAAATTCGTGAATTCGTTCTGCAGGCAGAATATTAATGAATGACCGTTTCGGTCTGTGCCAGAATGATGACAGAGCTCGTTGACTTCGGGTAAGTGGTGATGATTAAGCGATGCTGCGAGATGAGGGACCGCACGGTCAGATTAACTTCCGTAGCAAGATTGAGTCGTAGTCTGCCCGGTGAGAATGGTGGCCGGACAAGTGTCCTGGACAAAAAATTCCCTTTCAGGCGCTTCGGCAATGAACTACAGGCGCGTGCAGCTGGATTGCCTTTCCAGGTGGAAAAGAGAACCTATGACGTGTGCTAAAGAAACTGCCTTTGTTGGTCGACGGCACCTGACGACGCTGATGAACCAACACGAAGTAAGGTGGAGTGCTGAGGGGTTAGTCTGGCAAGGCGAGTGAGGCCCAGGCACCTGCCGCAGACCGTGGAGAACCGCCCACCTTTCTACCTTCCATCTATTATTTTTTAGACCTGTTCAAGATCTGACAACAGCTTCGCATCGGAGACCTTATGCCTCGAACGAAACGAGGAGCGCGTATCGATATCGTCAATTTTCATTGAAAACCTCGCCTTGCAGTTCGTGAGCGCATACTATGACGTTATGCCTCGATCAAACAAGAGAAAGCCGTTCGCGAAAGCCCCGAAGCTGGACCCAAACAACGGATCTTTTCGTCCACGGCCGTTCCCATCCTCCCAAAGTTCAACGGAAGTCTCGGCATATGCGGTTGCTTTGCCTCAGTCAACGACCCTCGTGAGCCATGCAACGGTGACTCCAAGTTGTTCAATTATCACACTCACTGAGGAGGCTCGTCAAACCTCGTTGCATGATCATTCTTCTTGGGGCGAGCAAACCAATTTGCGAGAGAAACCTCTGCTGTTCATCAGTGCCGGCCAGACACAGCCACTTGCAAATGACGTTACGCTTGGACAATCGTCCGTGGCCTCTGCCATTAATGACGGCGAACGCGAAAATTGTGCGCTGCAAGACAAGTCACGGCCCGCACTCAGCAGCTATGCCTTGGCCTCCGATGCGCCGCCATGTTCTCTCAGTTCGTCGAGCCTGGAAGGAGATACGCAAAGCCATTCGGCTCGTGCCGGTGATCGTACAGAGGTGCTGCTGGGTCTCAAGTCAATCCGTGGCAAGCACGGAAACGTTTGTGCAGAAACGAAAGTTACTGAATCCGGCCGAAGTCTTTCTCCAGATAGCTTATCGAGTGACGAAGTCCTTCTATTTCATGGGCGTAACACTCTGAAAAGCAAGGAAATCATTTTGAGACAAGCAAGTTCCACATTTTTATCATCAACGACACCCCGAGCCGACGACACGTTAGCCAACAGGAAAATCGGTTTGTGCACTTCCAGCACAAGGCTCAACGTCGCCCCCAAAACGAGAAGAAAGGCGAAGAGGCAATGGCTTCCCGAAGAAGCCGTGGACGAGGACGTCTTAGCCGACTACATCGATAATTTGCGAAATAATGGAGAGTTTGAACCTGTAACGACATCGAAAGGCCGCGACGCGTGCGATCCAGCAAGCAATGATACAGTCAGCTTGGGTTCGTGTATGTTAGACCGTGATTCACAAATTCTCCATGCTACCAAAGCTTTCGACCGGAGTTGTACTGGGAGTGTTAGTCGTCGTGATTCCCCGCCGCGAAAAATCCTAGGCAGCCAACGCGACGGCCATTGCGTCTCAGAAGATGAGGCAACGTTGGTCAAGCTTGTCAAAGCTCAGAAGCTCGACTCACGTTCGGTGACTGGCGTCGATGATCACTTGAGTGATGACCTGGCTATTTGCGGCACGCCTTGTACCGCGAGGGCGGAATTTCATGACAGGTCCGACCCTGGCTTGGTGGAACGGAGTCCACGACATCGACGAAGAAAAGGTTCACATCATGGAGCGCGGATAAAAGCCTTTGACGAGTTCGAGTCAGACATGGAATTGCAATTAGACATGGCTTGGAAGGCTGACAGACCAAAGAAAACGCAGAAGGTCTTCGACGAGCTCGATTCAGATCTGGAATTGCAACTACGCAACGCTTGGAAGGCCGACAAATTGAAGAAGAAAGAACGCAGGATCCGGCGAGAAGAGCTACGTGCAGCGGGAATGCTGCGGAAAAAAGCCAGACGAGATGATCTGCGAACGACGTATCCCGCGGGTATGACTGTTGAAGAAGTCGCTCAGGAATTAAGCGCATTTCTCCAGAACGAAGACGAAGTGTAAGCTCTGTTTCTGACATAAATTTCCTGACGCGATATACCAAGCTAATGGGTTTGGTCTTCATTCAGTATATCCTTCCCGCCCATGGATGTTCACGCGCGTAAAATCATTCATGAGTTAGCCAATAGATTCAACGTCAAGTCTAAATCCACTGGCAAAGCGGACCAACGTCGACCAATATTGTATAGGACAGGCCGGACACTTCCATATGTTGAGGCATCATTCAAGCGAGCTGTAAGCCGCATTCATCGTCGATTTTTGCCGCGTTTGGACAACAAAGGCAAGCGCCACACCAAGACCAAGGATCATCAAGGGGGCAGTGTTTCAGCTATGAGTTACCAAGAGGGTGAATTAGTTGGCGCAGCAGCGCCAGAATTGGGTGTCGAAAATAAAGGCAGAGCGATGTTGGAAAAAATGGGATGGTCGTGTGGGACAGCACTTGGGGCCGGTAACAATGGTATATTGCAACCGGTCACGCATGCGATGAAAAGGTCTAAGGCTGGTTTAGGTTGAGTTTGTGATGTGGATGCCGTTGCAGACTTGACGCTTTGTGGACCAGAACTATCGTGTGTACGAATTCATTGGCTCGAGACCATTTCTCGAGATTTATTGTACAACCACAAACCCCGTTGACCGTGTGAAGACATTGCTCCCGAAATGAAAAAAAAAAAACTATCGCATCCGTGACGCATTATAAATCCCCGTTGTAGGCATGAGTGCCTGAGGGATCTAGATTCCGATACACCCGAATGCCACGCAAAACAAAAGGCAAGACTCATGACCCAAGAAAACAGCAAACCAGTTTACGGTTTATTTGGTGGATGAAGAGTACTTCGTGACCGCCTTCGTCCCTTCGGACACGGCGTGTTTTGCAAGTTCGCCTGGGAGAATCAAGCGCACGGAGGTCTGGATTTCGCGAGATGAGATGGTCGACTTCTTGTTGTATGCGGCCAACTTGCTGGCCTCTGTCGCGACTCTCTCAAAGATGTCTTTGGGGTATTTTAGCAAAGCATACGATCATTGCGTGCATGTTACACTTACCGTTAACAAAAGAATTCAAAATTGACATTGCGCGGTTGGAAATACCGGTGTCGGGATGGACTTGCTTCAAGACTGATCATAACACGTTAGACGGGCCGAAACCGAGTGGCAGATGATGTTGCATGAGAAAACCCACCTTTGTAAATGTAAGAGCTGTATGTCTCTTTGCGAGTCTTGGATCGCTTCTTCTTGTCACCGGATGCAGCGGTCTTTTTGCCGGCATCTTTCTTCTCGGGAGCCTTGCTCGCTGTGGCGGGGGCCTTGGCGGCGGGCTTCTTGTCGGCAGCTTTCGGTGGCATTTTGGCGTTACAGAGAGATGGAGAAAAAAAAATTGAAATTTGGGACCTCGGAAGAAAACTGGACGAGCTGGAGCGATATCAGAGGCTTGAACTGATCGGGGAATTGGTCCGACGGCGGGTATTGATGAGAGGTTGTGGTGGAGGATGAAGGAGGTTGGGGGGTGGACTGGGTTTTTGTAGCTGAACGCGAGGTGTGAAGTGGATTACTGATTGCTGCTTGTGTAGGAGTCCGTAGCAGTGTTCAACAGGGCGGGAGCGCGCCAGGGTCGCGCGCGTGTTTGTCACTTAAGTGACTCGACTGATCTTGGAAAAGGTTGTGGGAGATGCGAAAAATGGGCCTTGCCCGATGGCGGCCTTGTGATTGGTCTTGTGTCGACATGGATTCTTCTAGCCTGAGTTGACTATTGGCATGTTCTTGCACGGCCACCAATTGGTCTAGCCCCTTGGCATTGTTGACCCGTGTTTGGAGCGCCCAGGAGTAGTCGTTTCATCAGTGCTATGATCGAGCCGCGTGCAAAAGTCAAGCACCTGGTCACCTTCGCGTCCTGCCCGTCCGTTTGTTATGATAATTTCGTGTAGCGATTCGCGAAGCGGGTAAAACGGTCTACGGTGACAGCCCTCCGTTGGCGGGAAAAGGCCAAATTAGTGGCACTGCCATTGGAGTTCTGCACCATGCGTCGGCCAAAATGCGATGATAGTGTCAATCGATTCTTGCGTGGGCGGACCTCATGGGGTTTTCTCATTTGGTAAAGCAGAAAGTGCTCTGACCCTATGAGCCAACCACGCCCTTGTCTGCCTTCCTTCCGAGATCAGTGCAAATGGAGTTGTTTTTGACGCTTCCAGGCGCCGAAGAAACGAATATCTTGGCGAATATTCTAGTCAGCGTAACGTTCGCGTCATTTGATTCTGTCTCTATGTCGATCCGCGCAAGCGTTAGCTGCGACTGTGCCATGAATTTGCATCCACCTGCTGACCCAGTCGACCACGATATTTGCCACGATAGCCGGTGGCTTTATCGCCAATGGGCTTCGCACATTACAATTCGTAAGACACAGAGCAGTAAGCATCAACGCCCGCACATTTCGCCGTGCCAATCCGGTCATGATATTTGCAAGGCCACGTGCAAGTGTTTGATATTATTTGCAATCTGGGGATTGCAGGCCCATGCCGAGACCAGCTTGATCAATTAGCTACGTCTGTGACGTATTCCGCAAAGACAGTCACACGGGCGAGCAGCGCGAAGCGTTCGACTTCACGAGGGATGCGGAATTAACAGATGCAAGTTCGACCATGGCATCCCTGTGCTGGTAAAGATTTGCACGACGGCGTGTCAGGGGTTTAGCACTACTAGCATAACCACGCTCTTCCAAACAGTTTTGGAGGCTTGGGAAAGACAATAGAAAGCGACGCATCGTTCCAGTGGCTAGGGTGGGAAATGGACTCGGAATGCCGGTCCATTAGTGAGCAAAGTGGCCTGGTCGGAGCCAGCTGCTTTACCTCCTGAACTCCTCGGTCGATGTCGCGGTGTTTTCGTTCAGCACGCCTGTTTTCTGAATTGGGACTAGTGCGCATGCGCCGCAGGTGGCGGTTGATTGGGGGGTGATCTGGATCACGTCCTCTACGCGCCAAAAAGTACTTAATAACTGTGCTCCCCCGCCAGCCCATACTTCTCTTATTTCGCTTCTCGCAGTTATCAACTTTCTTTGCACGACTGTTTGCCCGCCACGCTTCCAACATCTTCGATCTTCCCTCTTCCCGCATACCCAGGAAATCTGCAAAAATGACTGGCGGTGGCAAATCTGGTGGCAAAGCCTCTGGCTCCAAGAATGCTCAATCGTACGTCGCACATCCCAAACTACCACGTAACGATCTGTTCTAATAAGGTCTCAGCCGATCATCCAAGGCCGGCCTCGCGTTCCCGGTTGGTCGTGTCCACCGTCTGCTCCGAAAGGGTAACTACGCTCAGCGTGTCGGTGCTGGTGCTCCTGTCTACCTGGCCGCTGTCCTTGAGTATCTCGCCGCCGAAATTCTCGAGTTGGCTGGCAACGCTGCTCGTGACAACAAGAAGACCCGTATCATTCCCCGTCATCTGCAGCTCGCCATCCGAAACGATGAGGAGCTGAACAAGCTTCTCGGCCACGTCACCATTGCCCAGGGTGGTGTTCTGCCCAATATCCACCAAAGTATGTTCACCGATTGGTCGATTGGGCTGTGCCTTGCTAATTTTTGCATAGATTTGCTGCCAAAGAAGACGGGAAGCAAGGGTGGGAAGAATGCAAGCCAGGAGCTGTGAGCGGTTGCATTCTTTGGTCATTTTGTAATTTGCGATGGTTTGGGTGCTACGACGAATGGGTCGGGGTTCTGGGTCAATGGTTCTTTGCTTTTATTCCGCGCATGGGTTGTACAATAGTCCCGCGGATACGGTCATGAATGATACACACAATTTTTACTTCCATTGATCTAACGTCCCCGTCGCGCGGTTTCTGTTAATTGCCTGTTGCGTGTTGCTTGCTATCGCCCGTCCAGGCGATGTTGACCGTATGAACGCGCTCCGAGAGGAATCAATGTGCTGTTTGCCCCAGCATCTCATTCATCTTGGCGGTCGCATAGACGTTGTAGTGATTCAAGACTCCAACTTGGCATGGTCCAACAGTTTTGGGGGAGAAGGCCTGTACCATCAGTGCGTGTTCGCCGGATGTGGAGGAGCTGTGACGCAAGTATCAGTTATGGTCCCAGACTTTTTGCGCATTGCCGAACGACCTACGATCTAGCACGGGTGAGGGGAGATTTCGCTCATATTTGGAGCCTGCTGAAGTGTCAGCTTGATGTCGCCAGCGTCCGACCGTCTCTCAACCGTCCTACCTCCTGGGGCCGTGGGTGGAATGTATGGATCCGGATGCTTCCAGGTGTCGAGTAACTTTTCCGTTTCGGAAAGTATAGCCTGACCACGTCGTTAGTCTTCAATTTTACTCAAGTAACGCCTTCAATTTCTATACCCTTTTCTGTCTGGGGTCTGTAATGTTGCGATTCGCTTCAAAGAGAGATCGGATGTAAAGGGCTTGGCCACGCCACAATTGTCGCTGGACAGCCCAGTCCAATGCCAGCTTGAGAGATCGTCGGTAAAGTGACCTCGAGATTCTTTGTCAACTCGTATGTTCATGCACGTCTTTCCAGAAAACACTTGTCGATGTTCGATTGGTCGGGTGGAATTTGCTCACAATGCTGCGCGTCGCGACGACATATTGGTTTTGGAACTGCCAATGACCTGCTCGATGGAGGACTGTGCACTGGCTGCTTCGTTGGTCTGCTGCTGGCTTGAGAAGTCTTGACATATGAATCACGCTGCCTCACAAATCGCAGGTGTGATTTGGTACGCCGATCGTTGAACGGATTACAAAAGCCCGTCTTCGTCTGGTACTTAGGCTTTGCCTTGCAGCCTTGGGGTGTGGGTCTCGCGCGATTGGATATACTCCGTTTCCCGCACATCAAATACCTACCTACTACCTAGGTAGGTACCTACCTTAGGTAAGGTACCTTCACTACCTTAGGTACGCAGTGCCTGGGAACCACATTTTGGTTGGCGTGATGACAATGCCCGACTACCGTATAATATAGTGTCGGCTACCCTGTAGGGTTCGCATTCCCACTTGCCTTGCACCTTCGTCAGGACTCAACCCCCGATTCCTACTCCTACGCTGCAAGTCATCACTAATGGAACACAAGAGTGCCAAAGTTTCTTGCCCATCTTAAGGAGTAATGGCGCAGACACTCATGTTTGGGGAGCATGCAGCTATTGTTGCGAGATAACGGCACGAGCCATGAATGGTCATTTGACATAACTGCGATGGCAAACGGTCACAAAATTTCGATCACGGGCTTGAGTATGAACATCACATTTTTACAACTCAAATAACTAGTCAATACAAAAAAGGCCATTGTCCGCGGCAAATGGAACCCGTCCAAGACTCAAACATGTACAGAGCGCACTTAAGTCAATTTAATGTGATATCTGAAGAAGCCCATGCTCTGTACTCCGTAATCTGTAGTTATACGCGAAATGCCATGGTAGGTGGCACCCGGGCGGAGACAGGATTTGTTGTTGACTGGCCCCCCCGCTGCTCCGCCCCACCTTCCACCGGGGGCACCTGAACAGCATTCAAGGTCTGATGACATGCTTAGATTGGCTTGCGCGTGGCTATTGGGACCACAGCGTCAAAAACCCAACTGAATACCTGCAAGTCTTCTGACGCCACAAGGAACCAAAAGATTACACTGCGCTGCACAATGCACCAGCGATGTTGATGCGTCACCAAGCTTGCTCGCTGGCTGTGCGAAGCTCAACAAGATATCTCGCGCGACAAACACACCGGAGACCCCGTCAGAGCTACCTCGGGACCGCGGAACGATGGACACGAAAATCTCAGCAGATGAAAACAAACAGCCATCGGATTGCCGCAGTGCTGGTCATCAGAGTCCACCGCAACGACCTCCGCAATTTGGCGCGATGAACTTAGCACTCGGGGTTCGACAACCTGCGAGTGATGCACAACCGGCCCATGACCTTAGACGAAAAGTGCCTCGAAGTAGTACGCCTAGAGATCCATCTCGGTGGCAAGAGCCGGAAGAGGATGCCGAGAATGATGTTCCCTCGTCTCTCCTCGTCGAAAACAACAACGAGCAAGCCGTCCGACTGACCGTGGAACCTCACCACGGCATCCAAATTTCGACAGCCCAACATGCTGGGAGCCGCCAAGGAAAGGGGAAACACCCAGCCAATCCATACCCAACAGAGAGGACCACTTACAACAGAGCAAATCGAAGCGAGGGCGGCCTTACACAGCCAAGGTCCCTCAGGAGAGCACCCGTGCCCGGCGATCGGAGAGAAAAGGCAATGTGGCGATGGGTCAACATCTCAAACATCGACAGCTTTATTCGCGATGTTTACGATTACTATGAGGGCGGGGGCTTGTGGTGCATCCTCTGCTCAAACGCTCTCTGGCTTCTGTCAGTAGAGCCTCCTATTCCGACGGTTCCACCCCACTAACAGTGTGAAGGGAGACACTCTTCGTCGCAGCGCTCCTGACCTTCCTTACACAATGCGTTGATTACAGCAAAGTGCCCGAAAGCAAGTCATTGAAACAGGTCGTTGTTGGGCAGTGCACACGCAATATGTCCTTTTCCTGGAGTTTTGGCATATGGCTTTACTCCTTCTTCTTCATATGGAAATCCATACAGTATTTTTTCGAGATTCGTCGCTTGTTCTATGTCAGGAATTTCTTCGTTTTTTTATTGGAAATACCAGAACAAGACATGCAGACAGTGTCATGGCAGGACATCGTTGCTCGAATTATGGCTCTGCGCGACGAAAATCCCAAGACCGCGACGAATATTACACGCAATTTACGTCGCTATATTGGAACCCAGTCAAAGGAGAGACTTGACGCGCACGATATCGCGAATCGTTTGATGCGGAAAGAGAATTTTCTGATCGCAATGTTTAACAAAGATGTTTTGAATCTCTCACTACCGATACCCCTTATCCACCACAAACAGCTGTTTTCCAAGACCACAGAGTGGTATCTACATTATTGTATCCTTGACATGGCTTTCAACGAGCTGGGTCAAGTCAGACAAGACTTCCTACGCGCCGACATGAGATCGCTGCTGAGCCAGAAACTACGCCAGAGGTTCTTCTTTGCTGGCTTACTGAACCTGATATTTGCCCCTGTGGTTCTCGCCTACGTGGTCATTGTATACTTTTTCACTTATTACAACGTAGGTCCTTGCACGCTTCTCGTCGAATGAAGTGTAACTCATATGTTTGTGAGCTGACCGCCTGCGCAGGAATATCAAAAAGATCCGAAAATGGCCACAGCCCGGAAATATACCGCTCTTGCCGAATGGAAATTCAGGGAATTTAACGAACTACCTCACATCTTTTATGAAAGGCTGCACATGTCCTTCCCCTTCGCGACCCGTTACATCGATCAGTTTCCCAAGCGTATGACGGAGGAAGTGGCCCGCAGTCTCGCGTTTATGAGCGGGGCAATCGCCGCTGTGCTCGCTGTCTGTACAATCCTTGACTCGGAACTGTTCCTCGGATTCGAAATCACAAAAGATAGAACGGTTCTATTCTATCTGGGCGTCTTTGGAGCAGTATGGGCCATGACTCGCGGTATCATATCCGAAGAGACGACCGTCTTCAATCCCGAATATGCCCTACGGAACGTGATCGAATACACTCGCTACATGCCCGATCACTGGAAAGGGCGTTTGCACAGCTTCGAGGTCAAACAGGAGTTTTCGGAGCTTTACAAGATGAAAGTTGTCATTTTCCTGGAGGAGGTGCTGGGAATCATAACAACGCCAATGCTTCTGTTTTTTGCTTTGCCGAAATGTGCCGACCAAATTGTGGATTTCTTCCGAGAATTCACGATCCATGTGGACGGCCTTGGCTATGTTTGCTCTTTTGCAGTTTTCGACTTCAAAAAGGGACTGGGAGGGACCAGTCATCCGATTGGTCATAACGATGTTCGGGAAGACTACTATTCTACCAAACACGGAAAAATGGCGGCTTCTTATTATGGCTTTCTGGACAATTATGTTATCAACCCCAAGACTGGGATTCCGGGACATCTTCCGCCGGGCAGTCGAACAAATTTCCGACCACCGCCAGTATTCCCCAGCTTGAACTCCCCTTCTCTTGCAGCCGACATGCAAGCTTCGCACGTCAACCAATCCGACATGTCGAGGATTCGAGCTCGTCCGAACAGTTCCACACCATACAAGCCAGGGAAATCAACGGCTTTTGCGATCCCCCAGCTTTCTCCAATGGCTTCTGTCCTACTGGATCCCCATAATCATCCGTCGGGTCCCGCGACAGAGACAAGAAGCCTCAATCGGTCTCGCCAGATGAGAGGTGCTATCTACGGAGACAATAAAGCTGCAGAAAATTTGGTAAATGACATCGAAAGGGGTGTACTTCGGGAGGAAGAAGATGACGGTCACGACGATGACGGGATTCTTGGCGAATCAACATGGGAAACATCACCTGGCCAAGGGCTGAGCCGAGAGAACAGCTCAACGAATCATGAAGAGCCCCAGGATGGTGTTCTGGGACTTTTATACCAACTGCGTCAAGCTCAGTACAGCCGTCGAGGCGGCATGGTTTGACTCTTAACCGCGGGCACGAGAACAGTACATGTCAGCCCAAGACCAGTTACACAAACAAGTAAATAAATCTCATAGTTGGTCGAAAATAAGGCAGCCGAATCAAGTGCTCCTCAGTGACGAACTCAAGCTCATGGCCCTTTCAAAGGCCAGACTTGACGCTGTATTCATCCATATGAGTCTGATGAGCAAATTTCAGATCACAAACCCACCAGGTAACATGAGGAATACTCTTCAGCACTGATAGAAAGTACCATGCTTTGTATACGTCAGGCTTGTTTATCTCATATCTAGCTCTTCGGATCGATGTAGCGCAACATGAATTGTGTCTCAAATACATCAATATGTTTCTTGCTGCAGCGCAAATGGACGCGATTATGTGGTTTTGTTCATGATCATGGGAGATGGAACGAGACCAAGGAGACGCACATGGCCATCTTCAGCAGCATTCCTATTTACAGGGATGTAAGGCGGCTATACGCTGAAGTACCCCGAGGCCAGGTCCGCCCAGCCGTCCTGGTGTCACAAGGGGCGGCTGGAGAGAGGCAAACCCTATTTGATTCAATCCAAGTGTCGGTAGCATTGCCCATTCTCCATGAGGTACGACCTGATGCATTCAACCTTCCAACAGCACCATGAGGTCTTGCTGAAGGAAAAGACCTGAACATCTCCCGCGTTCAAATTCAGAACACATTTGGTCTCCTAGAAATCCTGTCGACGTTCTTGCATCAGTGTGGGCTTGCAACTACCTTTCCCGAGTCCAATGGCGCTTCTATTCCAGCTGCCTCGAGTGCTTTCTCGAAGACTAGGCGAAGCGAATGGGTTTCCTCTAAACCAACGCTGATGCGGACCAGATCTTCCATGACTCCGAACGAGGCAGCCCACTCAAGTTCATTGTAGTGGGCCAGTAATACATAAGGGCTACATAATGTGAAATTTGTTCCCAGGCTTGGACCTTTGGCAATATCTATCGCGTCATAAAATGCCTGTGCCTGAGTCGTTTCGCAGAAGAGTACTGAAAGAAGTCCACCGTAACCCCGCTGCGGAGATCTGTATTCGTCGTAATGATGTCTGGAGGGGTTGAGCTTGGGGTAGAACAATGTTTTGACGCTTGGGTGATTTTGCAGGGTTTCGCAAATGACCTCCGCATTGGAGTTGATGCGGTCCACCCTTTGAGAGAAATCTCGGCTATTTCTTTCCATGAAAATGGCGTCCTCCGACCAGTATGTGTCCTCATATATATCGTCTAATGCTTGCTTGACTTGCGAGTAGTACTTGCTGTCTGGCCGGAGTATTGCGCTGCCTCCCATGACATTGGAGTCACCAGAGAAAATCTTGGTCAGGCTGCTCACAACGATGTCGGCGACGGGTAGCACATTGATGTTGGCGAAGGTTCCAATAGTTTCATCGACGACGATAGCAAAATCGTACTCATCGGCTAGTCGACGGATTCGTTTGAGGTCTGGACAGGTCAGGAGAGGATTCCCCGGAAACTCACAAAAGAGAGCCAGAAATCGTCGCCCAGCCATCAACAGCTTCTCCAAATTGTCCAAATCATCTGACGAAGCATGGCCGAAAAACTCACAGCCAGGGCCAAACTTTTGAAGAATCTTGACCGTGTCCACGTACGAAAACCCGAAATTGATGCTCTGCATTTGACCTCTGCAGGCAAGTAGAGCACGGTGAATGGTGAATATAGCATTCATTCCTGATGGGAACAAGTACACGTTGCTCTCATCTATCCTTTGCTGCTGTCCACAGTCTTCATGTGTATCGAGTGACTTTTCGGCCTGCATATAGTTGTCCTGAACAATAGACCCAGCAATTCGTCTCCGCATGGCTGACTTGGCACGTTCGACGAAGGACAGATCTAGATTCCTTCCAAATCTTTCCTCCAGAAAGCGCAAGCTTTCTTGAGGCTCCTCGGTGTATGTCCCAGTTCGCGTCACCGCGTCCCCATCACGGGCAGAAATATCATTAATCCTGGGCCGCTGATACCTCCGGGGACCTCTGGTTGCTCTGGATGGGCCTCCTCTGTGAGAGCTGGGGCCCTGTAACGGAACGAGCAAGCCATCCTTGAACAAGGCATGACAAAACTCAGCTCGACGACTCGAGATTCCATCTCCAGTGTGCTGCCAGTACTGTTTTGCAAGAGGGTAGGCCTCTTCACGTAGCATGACGGCAGACACTGTTGGAGACAAATTTTGGACCAGCTTTGAAGTGGCCTTTGATACGTCCAGAACAAGCTGGACAATGGCCAAGTGCTTGCAATGGGTGGATTCGAGTTCGGTGACGAAATCCATGCATCGAGTAGCGGCTCCGAGAGTTGGAAAGAGCATGGCTCTCTGATGAGCCTGCCCAAAGGCAGAGGCAACATCTGCAGCGAAGGCTTGAACAGTTTTATGGATGAAGAATCTAAGCCAAACAGCCGCCCGAGGGCGTCAGAATCACGGCCAGGGCGGATGTGCAGACCGGAAGTGGATGCATCGAGGTTTCTCTCTTCATACCTGGGATATCCCGTAGTCATGCGGTCCACAACCCATTTTTCTCCCTCCTCATAGCCAACGTTGGATTGCCACGTGGGCAGCGAAACACTCACGGCCTATTCGTGTCGTTTGAGCTATCGGCTTGGCCAGGCTCCGCAGACCTCGTGAAGCGAGGCCGCGGCAAGGGGGACTTACGTGCGCTGTATCGGGAGGAATGGACTCTCCCAGGTTGATCGACATGTTGTCCGTCGGCCTGGTCCAAGGCCTCTGATGACACTCCCCGAAGTTTTTCAAGTCGGAAACCCCGAGCCCAATGCAGATTGACTTTGTCGTCGATGCCGTTCAGGTGGACATCGAATAGACACGGGCGTTATTTTCCCCTGGAAATTGGACAATATGACTCCATGTGTTTAGTTTAGATGCCGGTGCGCGGAGGTTCCATGCCCTCTAGTGGGGGCCCTTCGAAAGAGCAGATGCCTCAGTTTGGATCCTAGTACAATATCATCACTCACTAACCAACGCCCCCAGGGCCCGGTACTTAGGGCGCAGCCATCCTCCGTATGATTACTTAGGTACCCCCTAGGTAATGAGAACCATCAGATGCAATCAATCCGGCTGCTTTATGTGGGTTTAAGGCAGTGCGCCGGACTCCGAGACCGTCAGCGGAGCTGATATGGATATATTTTTTTTTGAACTAGCTGTCCCCAGACAAGCTTTCGCCGACATCATCGACTGCCATTGCTCGGCACAATCACCGACTTCAATGAAACGAGTTACAATCGCAATCTGCGAGCTTCTTGAGGGCTCAGGCTGAGGTGGAAAATCCTGCACCGATCACCTTCAGGCTTCGCTCTCTGCTCATCGACCGTGCACGCGATCTGCCCAATCATCGCTTCCCAAGATCAGCGACAGCGACCAACGACCATAAGCGTTTCCCTCCTCTCGACGACACATCGCGAGTGCAACCCCGAGCATCGTCGCAACTCGCATCCTCGTTCCTCGGTCCTTCGGTCGCAACACAAATCGCCAACCTGGCTGCATTAGACTCCAAGGCTTTCGGCAGAGCCTCTGGAGCTGTGGCCGAAATGGCCCAGCCTGATGCCGAGCCAGAAGCGGACTACGAGTAATTCCTACTCGCCTCTCCTTTGCTGAACTTTTTTCAACTCCTTGAGAAGTGAAGCTGATGTTGTTTTCCCGCTATCCGCAGTTATGAATCTCTCCCTCCAAACTTTTCCTTGATTCAAAACATGGCGGCCGGCGCTTTCGCTGGCATCGCTGTAAGTTGAGGAATTATCATTGTGTCAAGATGACGACTATGCGCGAAGCAGGCGAAGAATCGCCATGATAACCTGCTTTCTAATTCGTGAAGCTAGGAACATACTGCAATGTATCCAATCGACGCTATCAAGGTAGATTTTTGCAGCGTGTCCCGAGCTACTTGGAGACGATCTTCTCGAGCTTTGCCACCTAGATCATGTCCGGCCTGCTGACTGCTCGACTTTTAGACCCGCATGCAGATTTTGAATCCCAATCCCGCGACCGCTCACGCCGGTGTCATTCGCAGCACGTATCAAATAGCCTCGACCGAGGGCTTTTTAAGCTTGTGGCGTGGCATGTCAAGTGTCATCGTCGGAGCAGGTATGAGCGAACTTCTTTTATATACCAATTCCGAGAATATCAGTTAAAACACCACACTCAGGGCCTGCGCACGCAGTCTACTTCGCGACTTACGAGGCTGTAAAGCACGCGATGGGTGGGAATCAAGCTGGCGTTCACCATCCTCTGGCTGCCGGTGAGTCTACATGATTTTTCAGTTACGAAGCGTAACGTCAAAAGTAAAGCGCAAAGACGCGACACGGGACATCATGGCCTTGCGGCAGCCTGACATATGACACACCAGCTACCAGTGGAGCCGCCGCGACAATTGCTAGCGATGCATTCATGAACCCCTTCGATGGTAAGAGCCGCCGCGACCCCTCCGAATGCCATGGTGAGAACTGCTCGATTGACCATCGATTGCTATAGTCATCAAGCAACGTATGCAGATCCAAGATTCGAGTAGAATGTACCGATCCATGGTCGATTGTGCAAGATATGTTTATCGAAATGAGGGCATTGGAGCATTTTACATATCATATCCAACCACATTGTCGATGACGGTGCCTTTCACTGCGTTGCAGTTTCTCGCCTACGAATCGATTTCAACGACTATGAACCCAAAAAAGGTGTATGACCCCTTGACACATTGCTTAGCCGGGGCAGTGGCCGGTGGCTTCGCTGCTGGTCTGACTACCCCGATGGACGTCATCAAAACGATTCTGCAGACACGTGGCACCTCATCGGATCCGCGCGTACGAAGTGTCAACGGTTTCATGGGCGGATGTCGATTGCTTTACCAAAGAGAGGGTCTTCGAGGGTTCTTCAAGGGTCTACGCCCGCGAATCGTGACCACAATGCCCAGCACAGCTATCTGCTGGTCAGCCTATGAATTCTCCAAGTGAGTCCTCGTGAAAGGCATTCGTCCAGAGCACCCGTGCCGTGCGGCGAGCTGCTCTTTTTGATTTGGTCTGCTGACACTTCTTGTAGAGCGTATTTCATCAGACGTAATGACTCCTCATAGAGCTCTGTGTGTGATGGACCACGGCCAGTGAGGTGCAATTGGGAAATCGTGGAAGCATAGGATACCTGCCATATCTTGGTTTATAGACGAAAGCCGATGCTTCCGAATACTCGAAATTGCTCATTTCGCCCGCGTCGTCATTGATCGTTGGGCAGATTACCAATTGTGTACATCTGCGCGGATAGAGGGCTTTCTCATATGCATCAGCGTTCTGGACATTCGTTTCACATTTAGACGGCGCGCAACCATGCTGCTGATCCATGGTAATGGACGGAGGGTTCAGCCTGTATTTGCACACGTTGGCTAACATGGAGCTGGGCTAATAATGGTAATCTAGTCCTGGGCATTGACTTTCGTGGCGTATCACCCTGTTATGTAGCAGAAGAAAAGCTACTTGATTGGAACGCGACCTTTCTGCCGGCATCCTGGACGGACTGCAGCGCAAGCTGTGACGTGTCAGTGTATATCTGTGTATCTCTGTGTGCGCCAGTGCAATCTGCCTGTGAAGTCAAGATGCCCGTTGCAAGGTTGAACAGAGCCATGACAGGCATTTCACTAGAGAATTGGACGCGAATTTGTACGGATCTTGCCAGTTATGCGAAGCGTCTTCGCCGTAAACGGGAGAAAAGACGACGCATCTAGGTCCCGGCACAGGGTTCCCCAGACCCAACTCTCCCGATTGGGTACAGCGGCACATGAGAAGGAGAATTGGGCTTCATGGCATTGGAACACGGACATTGGTATTCATCTTCAATGAGTAGCTCTAAAACGTGAATGGATAGGCGTACAACACTTGTTGTGCACGATACTGTGCATCAGAACCCGAAAGGACCACCGCCGCCACCTGGGAAATGGAACTTGAAATTGGCGCCGCCTTGTTGAAACATGAACTGTTGCCCGCCTCCAAAAGGAGTACCCTGGAATGGACTGCCTCTCTCCTGCGAGTTTGGATCGTCTCCCTGATCAAAACGAGCGCGCAGCTCTGGGTTGCTGAGTACCTCGTAGGCTTCGTGGAGGGCGGACATTTTCTTCTCGGCCTCTTCCCTGGTCAAACCCAGCTTGGCGGCCTTGTCCGGATGGTATTTTCTGGAAGCTTTCCGGTAGGCAGATTTGATTTGTTTCTCGTCCGCGTCGGTTGCGACCCCGAGCACTTTGTAGTAGTCTTTTGACTTGCTGCGTTTCAGCGCGACTTGTGCTTTGTTGAGGATGGGATTGATCTTGTCGCGCTTGTCAGGGTGGGCTTCGGCGGCCTTTTCGAGTGTCGAAATGGCCGTCTCGTAGTCTTCGCGTTTCATGAGTGACTTCGCTTGATAAACTAGTCCCCAGAACGATTGGGCATCTGCCTGGATCGCTTGCTCGCAGTACTTTGCAGCATTCTTGTGATTTGACTGGTAAAAGCGTAAGCTGAAAGATCGTCAACAGTCAATAGTAAGGGGAGGCCTTTACCTCAGAGTACGCCTGACAAACCATGTCTACTAAGACGTCGTATAGTCTAGCATTGGCCTTTGCTGGAATCTTCCCGCTTTGTCTCAGCTCGTCTATTTGCTCCTGAACGGTTGGCAGCAGGCCAGGCTCCTCCGACGTGCCCACCAGAGCCCGTCCCGCCGTTGTCGTTTGTCCCCGGTTCAACTGCCCCTGGATCTTGGACATGGCCTTTTGGACACGTTTTTGCTGCTTGTAGAGCCCATTGCAAATCTTGGAGTCAGGGTCTGAATGCAAGCATTTCCGTATTTGGGCGAGACCATTTTCCAGGTCCCCGAGACCGTAAAAGCTCGTGGCAGATATGACAACATGCGGATCCGTGTTTCCTGGCTTGAGATGAAGGACATGGTGTAGATCACCCATACCTTCCTCGAGCTCTCCTCGTTCAAATCTACAGCGGCTCCTCACCTCGCGCAGATGTGCTGCTCTCGAAGCGACAAGAATGGCAACGCCAGCGTGGCTGACACACTCGTCCCATTTCTGGTCCTTCTCCGCCGCCACCGCCAATTCCGCAGCCCCTTCTGCTTCGGCGAGCTCCAAGAGCTCAGTTGAGTCCTGGCCCCTGCGTGCCGCGACATAGTCTGCCCGTGCACCTTCCCAGTCCGCAGCTTTGGACTTGATCTTGGCCAATTGAAGGTGGGCACCCTCGAATCCCGGCTTCAACTCCAGGACTTTGTTGAAATCCTGACTCGCTTGGGCTGAGCGACCGAGTGACAGATAGGTGGTGGCACGTTTGAACAAGGAAAGGTAATTGGATGGGTCTTTGGCGATCGCGGCATCAAAGTAAGCAAGGGCCTCGGTGGTCTCGCGTTTGGCAAGATGCGACTGCGCCGATGTCAGCAGATCAGCTACTGGTAGATCAGTCGGTATATCTTGTGCGACTGAGCTTGCAGCGGATGCAAGCAACGTCGCGGTGACGGCAAGATTTGAGAAAAAGAGCCGCATGGCGAACGATTTAAAACAGTCGAGCTCTGGCCAGGATCCTTGATGAAGGCTGACGACAACGAAAGACGGCCGTGCCAAGGATGTCAGCTCGTTGCTGATCGCTCGCCGCTCTTGAAAAGGCGTGAGGGCAAGTGGATGGCTACCAAGCCCGGTTGAGCACCATCGGTAGCCAGTCGTTCGTCGAGCGATAAAATATGATCAGTACCGACAGTGTCGACTATTGCTTCGTATCAAGTGATCCTCGATTGGGTAGCGAGTTATCTTCTTGTGCCGCGCAAGCCTTCTTGGACCCTTCTGTGATCAGGCGCAAAGGCCACTTGGACAGTTTATGTACGGACACTTGTCCTCCGTCTAGATCGCAGGATGGACGCTGAGGCCCCACCACTTCGAGTGGGACGAGCTTGGCGTGGCGGCGCCTCGAGGGCTGCGCGCGCTATCATGGCGGTGCTGGGACTCGTGTCAGAATAAAGCACTCCGTAGTAATAATACCCACTGCAGTGAAAATAAGGGTCGACATGTGAGCTGCAGTGGCGACAACCCTGCCCACAGGGCGCCCGCCACCGGTGCCCACTCCGAACTTGGGGCTGGATGGGCTACATGCATGCAAAGAAAAAACCCAAGGTACCTTGGTACTTAGAAGTTCTGGACCATTGGACGCATGCGGCGGGCCAATCAATGACATTCACAGCCACGAGAAACTTAATTGCAACCGTCGTCCCTCCTCAGCCGCGGTTTACACCGTGATGGCACTGCATGGTCAGCACGATGTCTCCGCCATCTTTTCTCCGTCCGTCGCACGTATAGCCGAGTCGACAGCCAAAGATTGGGCCTATGTAGACTCTTGGCTGGCTTCCAGGTTCCCCCCTGGGCAAGCTGTTCCTCGATTCGAACGAAATCCCGCCACGCTCACGGCCCTTCTCGCAGCTGCGAGCGTCAACGAGGCCGCCGACGACAGCTGCCGTCTGCTTCATCACGCCAATGAGAACAGCCTGCGGTCTCTGTCGCGTCGCAACACCTCCCAGGACTGCTCAGTGGTGACTCCAGGTGTCTGGAGGGATAGATTGCTATCCAGTGTGATCAACAATCTCAGCCAGGATGGCCGGGCTGCCCTCGAAGCCCTGTCGCTGACAGCCGTCTCTCTTGGTGTCAGCTTCCCACGGTGCGAGGAGCTGTGCAGCATTTATAATGTCCGGCAAGTCTGTCTTTTTGATACCGAGCAAGCCATTGCGCGAGTTGATGGCCTGAAAGACAGCATCGCTCATGAGGTGACCAAGGCCTCCGAAACGTTGTCTATGCTCCGTGGCCATGTCGATGGTCTACCGACAGAGATGCCTAGAGAAAACGTTGAGCTGCAGCGAAGAGCCAAAGCGAGAGTTGAAGCGCCCACGGACGCTCCAGAGGCTCGCGTCCCGACGCTCATGACTTCTTCGCCGCCGACCATCAAGTCCGTCATACAGGAAGAACGACGGCTTCTCACAATGCAAGCTGATCGACGCAGACTGGAGACGCAATTGGCTGCCTTCGAAAGACTGCCGAGCGATCCGACACAGGCGAGGCAGCAACTGGTGGACCTTCAGCAAAAGCTCGCTAGTGTGAATGCTCAGCGTGATCGAAAATTCGAGGCCTTAGTTGAGTGTGCGAGCCCAACGAAACATCCTTGATTTTCAGACAAGTCGGAGATATCTGCTATGCAGTCCATGTACCGAGCTCTACCCTAGCCACTACACTGTCATTGTGCAATGGGTTGCCACGCTAGTTTCTCTTATTCTTGCCCGATACTGCGCCGCCGAGTCTTCCAAATTGTCTGCCCAGACTAGATTTTTTCACCGCAGGAACCGTCGCTGTTTCTTTCGATGGATTTACGGGTGCTGTTCCTGCTGTCGGAATACGAATATTGCTTTGGGGTTCTGTCAAGCCGTCGCCTATGCGAAGATCATTCAGTGATATCGCAGACACGTCATCTCCATCCAGACTATGCCGCTGCACTCTTCTTGCCCTTTCCTGTACACTTCGGAATTTTTCCAGTAGCTCAACCCATCTGATACCGCCGTCTTCTCGGCCCTTGAGTCGATTTGGTCGATCGTAATTTGCACTGGTAGCAGGCGGAGGATTGCTAGCACAAGAATGTTAGAAATGCGCAACCGCTGCGAAGACTACATCCTGGGCGTGCTGCCCTGCCCACCACCCAATCTCAGGCCATATGGTCTTACTCAGGTGGCTGGATTTGGGTGGGAGGGGGGAGACGCTCATACCTGCGTGGTGCGACATGGAAGAATCCTATAGAACTGACGCTGTTCAGTCTGTTCTTCAGGGCTGCAAAGGCCGATGACTGTGGCAGAAGCATGAGAATACCATACATACACTTGTAGAGGTATGGATGTTTCTCAGGTTCCAGGAGTTGAAGTCTGAGATCTGCGCACAGGAAACGTAAGCATATATCGTGGCACGTCAAGTAACCATTGAGGCCAGAATATTATTCATACAAGTAAATACCGGAGACTCAATCAGCTGAACAAGTTTGTCGACCTGGATTAAGATATCGACTGTCATGTCTAATTCGCCACTGTTTGACAGTCAGTGTGTCAGGTCAAATCATATGAGCAATCATCTCAGTAAACTCATACAATATCTGAAGCAGATTATACGCCTGTTCGTATGCCTGTGCCAACAGACATAAAGAGAATGTAGCCACGGCGTTATAACACCAGGAGCGAAAGAGAGCCACGAATAGGGTTTGTCCGTCTTTGGACTCAAGGTTGCGCAACCGTTTTCGAACCTCTGCAAGCTGTGGGGCTGTGATCAGGTTATTGTTTAGATTCTGAACCATGATGCTAGCAAACTCAACGTCTTCTTCTTTTTCTATGCAGTCAGCCAAGGTGCGATAGATTCGTTCCGGGCTGAGACTGATACACAGTTGCCTGATGATGAGATTACCACGCGTTTCCAGAAGCTTGCGGTCGGTCGAAAACAACTGTAGCAGGTTGATCATAAAGTTTGCGAAATAATCATCCTCGCTATTTCGGGATATTTGTGATAACAACTGTAGATCTTTGGTGACAACTGCATCAGAAGGATCTGAGAGGGTTTTTAGAAGCGCAGGAAAGGTGCCATCGTTGAAAGCCAGCACTTTCCTGGGCGCCTTCCTGTGAAGCATAATGAGCCAAGTCAGCGCGGCGACTCTCGTCGCCTCGTGGTCATTGAGGAACAAGAGCGTTAGCGAGTTGACGGCGGCATTGTAATCCAAGTTTGTTGGCGGCCCGGCTTCCAGAAACCCGCTCTGCCCAGAAGCAGCCCGGTCATGGACTTGTCCGGCGGTTCTAGCGTCCTGCTCGCGGGCGCTGGAGATTGAAGCCCTGTTGCTTTGAGGATCATCCTGTCGGTCGGTCACTAAGGCAAGCTGCGAGCTCGATCGAGGATGGGGCGGCGCGAAAGAAGAGGTGCCGATGCCAGAATCGTCGGACAGAGACACTACGTAGTCCATCAGACAGGCGTTGACCCGTGTTGCGGCTTGATGAATCGTCTCCTTGCTGCTGGCCATGGCCGGAAGCATGTGAGCAAGGATTTTAGGAGTGAAGGGTAAGACCTCTTCAGGACATATGTCGAGGAACTCCACGATCCATCGCAATGATTCGAGGAGACAATCTTCCTCTGCTGCAACCTCAGCTGAATTTTCCTTGTTCGCCTCCGGGACAGGGAAGGGGATTGACGTACCCAGCGGGGAATCAAGCGTAGCAGTGAGGATCTCCAGGATATTCTTGTAGCTTATTTCAACATCCTGACCCGGTATCCAGTCTTCTGCGGCACTGTCATCTTCCTCGTCATCCACGGCGTCAGACTCAATCTCTTCTCCCTCCTCGAGGGTTGGCTGCAGGCTCGCTGAATCGCCCAAATCTTGTCGTTTTCTCTTTCCGCCTTCTCGGGACTTCTTGCTCTCCAGAATGCCTTTCTTGACTCGAGAAATCCGCTTGATCTCGTTGAGGAACTTGTCAAGGCATGCCTGGGTCGCAGTCCGCACGTCTGTGTTCTGGTCTCCAAGAAATTTAAGTAATCCGCCCAAGAACTCTGGAAGAAAAGTCACAAGCTCAAGATCGGGTATCGAATCCAGAAGAGTGATCCATCCGACCAGGAACTGTCGAGTAAATGGATTCAAAACCCATATCCTTTCTTCCAGTAGAGGCATAAACCTCGGCAATGAAAACGCGGTGGGCAGGCTGACGTGATGGTTGTCCACGTGTAGCTTGTCGTCCTCAAAGCCAGGCGGAGCCTCCAGAATGGAGACGTACGAGGCTGCCGACTCTGAAACTATGTCTTTGACGAGTCTGTCGAGAAGTTCGGCACCATTTTTCACGGACAATTCGGAATCGGCTCCCAGCTGCTCCTTGGTCAGTCCTCTTAGGTGTCAGACAGCAGAAGAGAGCCAGGTCAGACGATACGTCCGACTATCCTGCCCATGGGACTGCTTACTCTGCAGAGTTGATCGAAGATGCTGTTAAAATATACCAGGATCTCACCCTTCGCGACCTTGGCGATGTTGTACATAGCCTCACAGGCATAGTACCTCACGCGAGCGTCTTGATCCGTGAAACAAGCTAAGACAGGCGGAACGATCTTTGCAAGATATCGTGGAAGCTCCTTCGGATACAATTAGTAAATCGAGAATGAAGCCAATCGCTGAATCGCAGTGCAAGCACCGTGACAACATTAGATAAGTAAAGGCCACAATGTCTTCTAAGTGCAACAAACGACTAGAATACCGAACGACTGGTGCTGTTTATCCGTCACACTCTTTCGGCTGACTGTGATGAGTCTCTTAGCTTACCGAGCCCAGGGCTATAGCTGCCGCTGCCAGGCCGATGAGACCTCCATTTCGAGCATGCGGCTGATTGACAGCATACGCGTAATCATTGCAAAGCTGCTCGAGAATGTCGTGGACCATTTGATGGTCTTTCGACGCCACGAGTTCTCGTATTGCTCTCTCTAATCTGTGCAAACACGAATGGCGTCAGAATCCACACGCCCTGTAGCAACATCCTTGAGTGAAAGACCGTCCAGTCCGAGGTGAGGCAAGAAAGGATGAGGAAGTGATCTTGGCATACTCTAAGGCTCCGACTTTGCGCTTGTCGTATAGCTTGTCATTCAGAGCACGTTGTATGTTGGCATCCATGCTGCTCCGGAAGCATACCAGAAGCTCAAGGATGATGTGTCAATAAAGTAGGTATGGCTTTATCATAGATTCCGGGCTCGGAGAAGCGAGGACCCCGATCTGATTACCGTTTACCAATAAGTTAAGACCGAGTATATGTATGGCGCTGCGAGTACGACACAAGGGAATCCTCAAATAGTGTTGGATACGTTGAGTCCTGGCATCTTGTATTCCGCCTGCTTTCCGGCGACATTCAGTATTATCGGTCGTTTGACAGTGGAAGATGACAAGACGAGTCACTACTCTACGTGCACGCCAGACTCAAAAAGGCAAACAGGTCCCGGCGGATCCACTAACCCACCTCTGCCTGGGCGCCCAGTGTAGAGGGGTTTGGTTGGATGGACAATCGCAGATGTTGTTGGAACGATGTCGACGACGCGCCCTGCTAGATTGAATTCGGATGAAGGGTTTTTATTCGCGGAAAGAGTCACTCGAGTATGAATGATTCTTGGCATTTGACAGATATCTTCGCCGGCAAATCCACGAGGTGTAACGGGCGGTCGCACTCCTCTCTCTTTCTCGTGGGTAGGACCTCCCACTCTGCTTCGTGAGCCTGCGACCTCGCGCGCCCACATCATAATCTATGGCAATTTTTGGGAAAGTATTTTTGCAACCAAGAAGACATACCACGGACGTCTTGAAGCAACCAAGTTCCTGTTTTGCATACCATTCATTAAAGAGAAGCAGCTGATACACCGTGCCATAGATTGGGTTATCATTCAACCGCGAATTTACAAATACTAAAAGGAACGAGAAAAGGGTTTAAATAATTAGGGAAACAACGGGATCTGAGCCCGATATTGACACACGATTATAGAGACAACAGGAAGTGAATTCTGATGTCACTCGTGTTCGCTGAACGAATCACCCCGTTGAGCCACAGTCTGTTGGCATTTGGCCAAGATGGCAGCTTGCCTGGAGACTTCAGACAAACGACCGATAACTGCACGATTGCCATCCGAGAAGCCATACAACGCGTACGGAATACCGGCGTCCTTGCAAAACTCAATCACCATTCTCTGTGTCTTCCGAAGATTATGCCGTGGTATACGAGGGAAGAGATGGTGTATCGCTTGAAACTGCAGGCCACCATGCACGAAATCGAGCCAAGGTGGGCAGTCCACATCCATTGTCGTTCGTAGCATGCGTTGCGCAAACGATTCTTGTGGGCCCAGGTCGGAAGTGCTCATTGCGAAATGCGAAAGGACGATTTGCACATGGAGTGGCGAAGATGTAATATGACTGACCATGACGAAGATGAATCTTGACCAGCCATCAGGAAGCATCTTGTAAAGAATGCCATAGCCGAACCATGCCCAGAAGAAGACCTGTCCAACCAATTCCAGATACCAGTGCCAAGCCCCTGGCCCTCGTCTTGGACCACGACGTGCTAACAGATAATCCCAGGAAAGGCGATAGAGGTTGAAGCGACCAAAAGCCAACAAAGGGTAGTAAGTCCAGGGTTGGATCCTTAACAAAAATTTTGCCACGGCATCGTACTCCATGACTCTGTCGTAGTATGTCGAGCGCAGGCTGCCAAGTAGCCGATGCGATACAGCAAACAGGGGCATGTGCTCGATATCAGGGTCGTGCTCTGGAGCATTTGTGACAATATGGTGAACATTGTGATTTCTCTTCCACCAGCCAAGTGACAAACCACCGACAAAATCGGCGACAAGAATGCCAATAATCGTGTCAATCTGATAATTGTGCGTTACACCCATGTGCCCTGCATCGTGAGCGAGGAAGACTAGTTGATGCCAAGTTAGACCAAGACAAATAGCACTCAAAGTGTAGTGTCCATAAACGAGGAACACAAGCATCGTGCCAAAGAAGCCGACGTAGCGACCACATTCGAATAGATATGCAGTGCGACTGCATACATAAAGGTCTTCATTTATGATCTTTTCGTGAAGACTTCGATACTTCGCCACGATATTTTGCTGCGTTATAGCGTCGGCGCTGGGGTATTTTTCTGCGTCTAGACTAATCTCTTCACGAGTGAGGGCGTCCAAAAAAGACATCTCGCTTGTGATTTTGTTCCCGCTGTGCTGCACCTGCGACGGGGCCGTATGCATCGCATCTTCGGCGGGTTTTCGACTTCTTACTTCCATGTCACCGGGTATTGATACCGATGACGAGGAGCGCGAGCTGCATGCACTCAAGTCGTCTCTTCGCTGAGATTTCGATTCACCGTAGGGTGCAGCATCAAGGCTTGAGATTGTAGTGAAATCACCACCCTGGATAGGAGGCACAAAGTTCATCCACGTGCCTCTAATCCGGCCGATAGCGTACTGTGTCATTCGCTTTTGCGCCTCTTCGGAATGTAAACTAATCACACATTCGAGAAAGTTGTGTCAGCCAATGGCTCTCGAGGAAGAGGGGGGTTTTCACATCAGTTCGATCACCTACGCCCTGATCTCGTCGGTGGCATCCTTTCCCACCATGTGCAACAGAGCCTTGTCACCTCCAGGGTGATAGGACAGCCATGGGTCAACTTTTAAGACAAGCTGGTCGAAAATGAGAATTTTGCGACCCATAGATATCAAAGCTCCGACTTCATCTCGGGTCATTACGGGTTTTGCCCGTGGCTTCGGGCGTGGTGGTTGAGGAGCCATCTACCTTCTTTGTTGAAAAGGTCGAGCGATGCCCGCAACAAGACACTCGAGCTTCGTGGGCGCAATGTTTTGCAATGTTTTGTGTTTAAGGACACTCTCTCGCTTCGCAGCTGGCGTTTTTATCTGTCAGTTCGAATCGGAGAGGCGGAGGGATTGGCGAGATCTCAGCATGATCAAGACGAGCACCTGGGCTTCTCGGAGTGCTTCTTATAAATCTCAATGGACCAGCTAAGAAGACATGATCGTCGAGCAAAGGTTGCAGAAGGGGAATGAATGTATTGACCCAGTTATGATTCAGGACGAAGGTCCGACCTGGGTGCAGGAGGTACAACGAAGTTTCAAAGTTCTCATGGGCGCAGCTTACTTTAGGCTAGTTTGTGGAGGACATTGTGCGGGCCGGCCGCCACCACTTCGCTCAATAAACTCAACATACAGGCTAAGCCAGTTCCTCGCGATTATGCGTATAATTCAAATAGCACTCTTTCCAGAGATCTCTCTCGCCGCTGTCGTTTAACGTACGCGACTCATGGACCTTTAAGCATTTGCCCTCGCCGGTAGGGCCTACAGTGAATGATTTTTTTTTCAATTCCAATTCTGCTCATGAAGTTTCATGAAGTTTTATGAAGTTTTATGGCTAGTAATTTTTATCTAGGGATTTCTGGGAATTGAATCCAGGCGAGGCATGCTGTGCACCTACTTTCACTTAGCTGGCCTGCTTGAAGCTCTCTCCAAGACATCTGCACCCTCCAGATACGCAAATATATTTCATCATCTTTTTACTCACTTTGTAATGCGAGAAATGAAATTTGATTGTGACCATGGAATCTTAGGTGTCCCCCAAATAGAAGAAAATAAGAGGCAGGCGCCTTAGATTCCCATTGAGTCTGTCTAAAAATATCAAATCCATCCCGCCTTTACAACAGGTCATGTAAGATGCATGAATTACTCTATACACAGTCGCTTCCTCGTCAGCAAGTCTAGAAGTGAATGGCTTGGGAACTTGTGGCCATCGCGGCCTCTTTGAACGCCTCCGCTAGTGTCGGATGCGCATGGCAAGTCCTGGCGATGTCCTCGGTCGAAGCACCGTACTCCAAAGCGAGAGTGCCTTCCGCTATCATCTCGCCAGCGTTGGGACCGATGATATGGACTCCCAGCAGTCTGTCCGTTTCAGGATCTGCGAGCATCTTGACTAAGCCATCTGTATCCAGATTGGTTTTGGCACGAGAGTTGGCACTGAAAGGGAAGGTCCCCACGCGGTAGGGAATTTTTTGGTTCTTCAGCTCCTGCTCGTTCTGACCAACCCATGCGACTTCGGGATACGTATACATCACGGATGGGATACATCCGTAGTTGACGTGGCCGTGACCTTTCTTGATGTACTCAACAACCGCGACAGCTTCTTCCTCGGCCTTGTGGGCGAGCATTGGACCGAAAGTAACATCTCCAACACAACGTATGTGGGGTATTTTCGTCCTGTATTCCGAGTCGATAATTACACGGCCGCGCTCGTCGAGTTCCATTCCTATGTTTTCCAGGCCCAAGCCTTGGGTGTAGGGGCGTCGACCGATGGCAACGAGCACGACGTCAGCGTCGAGCTGCTATGCGCGTTAGCCATCTCACTTAATACGACCTACAGGTTGCTGCTGAAATCGATGACATCAGCTGGAGGGGACATACACTTTCGGCCTTACCACCTTTGGCAGCATCGACATCCAATTTGACCTTTTCTCCCGATGTATCGCCGCCAACAACCTTGGTGTTCAATTTGAAGTCCAATCCTTGTTTCTTAAGGAGCTTTTGGGTTGCCTTCGCGATTTCAGCATCCATACCGGGTCCCCCAATCTGGCCCAAGAATTCGACAACGGTGACCTTGGTGCCAAGTCGAGACCAAACAGACGCCATTTCGAGACCGATAATGCCGCCGCCGATAACGATCATGGTATCAGGGATTTTTTCCAGTGCGATAGCGCCGGTGCTCGACACCACACGCTTTTCGTCTATTTCGAGACCCGGAAAAGGCGTTGCCTCGGAACCTGTAGCAATGAGGATGTTTTTCCCCCGAATTGTCGTTTCACCACCGTCGTTGAGGGCGACCTTGATATCGTTTTCGTTGAGAAAAGAACCTGCCCCTTTAATGTAGTCGACGCCATTTCTTTTAAGCAAAAATTCGACGCCTTTAGTGAGTCCACCAACTGCAGTGTCCTTTGCCTTCATAAAGTTCGCCAGATTAAGCTTGACATCGCCAACTTCGATGCCGCGGTTCTTGGTATCATGAAGAATCTGGTGATACAAGTGGGAATTATTGAGCAGCGATTTTGATGGGATGCAACCGACATTGAGGCAAGTTCCGCCGAGCGTGCCGCGCTTTTCGATACACGCAACCTAGAGGTAATCTTTTCAGTGCTGTTCCACATCGCACATGCCGCAAAGTGCAATCTACCTTCATGCCCTCTTGACCAGCCTTGATGGCTGCAACGTACCCCGCCACGCCACCTCCGATGATGACGAGATCCTTCTCTTCTGGGATCTGTCAGTCTACAACGGCATTTCAGTTGCATGGCCTGACGTACCAGAAGCAGAAGCAAAGCCGCGAGTCCACTGCTGTGAAACTGAAGGCGCCAGTAATTTAGACAAGCTGGGACGTGACGATGGTCAGCCGACAGGTCTGTGGAGGGTTTCTTCAACGTATCCAGGAACCTTACGATGACTGCTGCTGCCAGGACAATGGCCTGACAGCGTTCCTTGACAGGATACGACTTGTGAGCATCTTGGAGCGCCAATGTTTTGAGTTTGTGAGAAGGCTGTCACGAAAGACTGACTAGGTGGGCACGAAAGGCATTGTATTATGTCAAGACTAAAGCTTGGCCCCCTAACGTGGGTTCGCACTTCGACTTGTCACATGACTACGAGGGACTCTTACAGACTCATAACTTAGTAAATTTTTAAATATAAAGCTCTACTTCCACTTCTTCTATAGGAACTTGAGGTAGTCATTTGCAATTTATTGTACTCTTATCCAGGGATAAATCATCTTTTTAAAAGCGACTTGTTTATTATGAGGCCTTTGCGTGAAAGTCGCAACGTAAATGAGTTGTTTTTGCCCGAATTACCTGGACCCACCGTAAGAGTCCTAACCTTTCACCTTGGCAACTTAGTGGGTCTTCGATACTCTGTCAGTCATGTGACAAGTCGCCAATACATAAACACTGCCTTTCGTGCCTATCAAACCAGTCCATCGCAATAGCTCTTCTTACACAATCAGCATCATGTCATACAGAAGAGCAGTGACGGCCGCCAGCTTGGCTATTCTACGGCCCACGCCGACACATAGACTCGGTCCCTTGGTGGCAGCGATGCCGACCATTTACCAGACCGTGAGACGATATGCTGACATCGTGGTCAAAGTGCCGCAAATGGCCGAGTCCATCAGCGAAGGGACTCTCAAGCAAATAAAGTCCGTTGGTGATCATGTCGAGCAGGACGAGGAGATAGCAACCATTGAGACGGATAAAGTAAGAGGATGGCACTCATTCGCAGCTGTATACACTCGTCGATTGCGCTCGCTGACCGATCCGTACACTGCTAGATTGATGTTGCCGTCAATGCCCCGGAAGCCGGAACTATTAAAGAATTCTTTGCGAAAGACGACGACACTGTCACTGTGGACCAGGAACTTGCTCGCATTGAGCTTGGTGAGGGCTCATCGGGTGATCAGAAGAAAGAGGCTGCATCTTCTGAAGAGGACAGTGGTGAATCGCAGAAGGCGGCGGAAGATAAGCCAAAGCCGAAGGAGACGGAAGCCGATACGCAGCACGCTGCACCCAAAGACACAGATAAGCCAGCCGAGAAGCCAGCCGCTTCGAAACCAAAGGAGTCCGACCACAAACCTCAAAAAGGGGAGAGCACTAAAGGATCCGCTGCCCAGGGTGGTCGCGAGGAACGTCGGGTTGGTTTGCACGGCTCGCATTGCGAATTAGAGTCTGTAGCTGACGATATCTGCGTACAGGTCAAGATGAACCGAATGCGCCTTCGAATCGCGGAACGTTTGAAACAGTCGCAAAACACCGCAGCCTCGCTAACGACTTTCAACGAAGTGGACATGTCCAACATCATGGACTTCAGGAAACTCTACAAAGACGACGTGTTGAAAAAGACTGGTGTGAAGCTAGGGTTTATGAGCGCATTCGCTCGAGCTGCTGTTCTTGCCATGCGAGATATTCCTGCTGTCAACGCGTCCATAGAAGGCCCCAATGGCGGCGACACCATCGTGTTTCGTGATTACGTTGACATTTCTGTAGCGGTCGCTACGGAGAAGGGACTCGTTACTCCAGTGGTGCGCAATGTTGAGTCGTTGGATCTTGTTGGCACCGAGAAAGCCATTGCCGATATGGGCAAGAAGGTAAGCGATTGATCTCGACTTTCTCATGACACTGGAGACTCGTCCGCTAATGGCGTGTTCATGACTAGGCTCGTGACGGCAAGTTGACGATCGAGGATATGGCTGGAGGAACGTTTACCATCAGCAACGGAGGCGTGTTCGGATCGTTGATGGGAACTCCCATCATCAACTTACCTCAGAGCGCTGTCTTGGGTCTTCATGCCATCAAAGACCGTGCAGTCGCGGTCAACGGCAAAGTTGAAATCCGACCGATGATGTACCTGGCCCTGACGTATGATCATCGCCTCTTGGATGGCAGAGAAGCTGTCCAATTTCTTGTGAAAGTCAAAGAGTTCATCGAAGATCCCAGGCGAATGCTCCTGTGATTTTTGAAGCGTTGGAACTTTCATCTTCCTTGGTATGCATCTGAAGCGATAGTGTCATTGGTACATAGAATGTAATAGTAACACGTCGAGACATGAACAACGTAGGTTTGATTGCCGTATTTCAATCCGGAGCATTCTAGAGGCTGGAAATTGTCGTTTGTCAGTCATGCATCTTAGGCTGTTCTCAAAGGGATCAGTAGTGCGTCTTGTGCTACGGCGAGAAACCTCAAGCAGCACACCGAGCTTAGTGCCAGTAGAAGATCTAGACTCCTGCATTATGTGACCATATTCACTTCTGGCATCACGGGCGTCATTCACAGGTCATGCGAGAGCACTCGAAACAAATTGTTGATGGTCAAAGAATACGGAGATGAATCGTCCCTCTGGGTCGACGTGAGATCTGACTTGTTGTGGAAGTATCTCTCGGCAGGAGCCGGTGTCGCACCTGGCACGAATCTACATCAAGATACAAGTCATTGCTCTCGATGATAGCCAAAAATTATGTTCAAAGACGATGTTATTGTGCCATCGTGTCTCTGTTCGTCAGTAAAAACAAGCTTCCAGCGTGCCACAGTTCCATACATCAGACACCATTCAATTGCTCGCGCAGCGGCGACATCTGCCGCACACGAACACGAATCGACACCAGCTCCCCGGTTCAATAACCTCTCATTATTTAACGGGACTTCGTCTCGATTGCTTTGGCCTCTGGGTAGCTATATCCCATTGTGTTGGAGTATGTCTCTTGACGTGACTCGATTGCCCTCAAGCTCAAATGTCTGCAATGCCTCCTGCAACTCCCTTGGATGTCCACCTTGAAGTTGATATCACCTGCTGGTTCTTCAGGACGTAAGGCTTGGGATGTGCTACATTTGTAAGGCGTCTGATGCTGACACAGACTTTTGAAGGAGGATTACTTGTCTCTGATGATCGACCTCGCTTCTAGTCACAGCAATAGAAGCAAACAGAAAGAACTAAGAGTTCGTTCTGGGATTATGTTGACGGCGACACAGGAGACTCATAATTCGCACTCTTCGCCGGACGTGTACTGCCGACCATCAACATTTGACGCCGGCCAGCTGTGGCGCTCTCCACGGCAAATGATTTACCTAGCATTGCTCATGGCGATTCCGAAAGGGATCCTCGGATGACTGTTTGAACCTCCTTGATCAGCCGCTGCATCTCCCGACCTTCTGCCTTGCTAATTAGCTTGGACCTTGAGAGCTTCTTTCTGAGAAACCAATGTAAACCTGCCGCAACAGCAGGAGCGTTTCTTGCAGGACTAAATATGCGCTCAAATGCCGCATTGCGACTACTGCCTTTTGTGCCTTTATATGACTGCAATAAGCCCAGTAACAATTGCTCCACGAAAAGTGTGGTTCCTGGACCTATTTCTGGAAAGTCCAGCGGCTTGAGCAGGGTGATGCTGAGAGCTCCGTTAACAATGAGCGATGCGTAGAATTGAGCGACATGGCTGAGCCGTCGCTCGTTTTTCATCTTCTCACCCTCCAAAGGGTGCTCGTCTTCAGTGCCTTCACCAAAGAGAGGCTCGCCCAACCCTCGAAAGATCCTCCATAATCGATCCTGAAACGCGAACCTGATCCTATGGTTGCCGCAAGCTTGTTTTGCCACCAGAGCGTAATAGTTATTGTATCCTTGCTCGCTGCCGACACACTGAACCAAAACCCGGGCGATCTCCAGTTGCTCATCTTTTTTCAGTTTGAGGCTTGCGAATTGGCGGTAGCCGTGATCATGATCCAACGCAGACATGATGGCAGTGAAAATGGCGATCTGGGCCATCGTGTTGAGGCCTTGCGCTCTGGCCTTCATTGGATAATCCGGTAGAACGAGGTCCATGTCTTCGTCTTCAAGGCCATGGTCTCTCGATGATTCGTCCAGATCATATACAAGTCGTGCCCTTTCCGTTGCGTCATGATATTCTGGGACGCTGGCTCCCGTCAGCCACCATTTCCCGTGCTTGTCTATGCTCTCGACGTCTTTAAGTCGTATGCCCATCGGAGTCAAGCCATCTAGTCGACGAGACTGTAACTTGAGTTCGCCTAGATGCTTTTTCATGCGCAGCACATGCTCTGACACTACAGCAGAATCGATTCCTTTGGCTTTTGGCTTGCTGCTTTGCAGTCCTTGAATAGTCTCAACCATGTACTTCGTTCTTGCAGAGATGTTTCGATAGCCTTTTTTCATAACGGCCGTATTCAAGACGTTGGAAATGTGCTTCAGGGCCTGAGGATCGTCTCTCCGCAGAAGACGACCAGTCATTCGACATACTCTGAGTAGAAGCTCGACATTGATCTCTGAAAGGTCTGACAACAGTCTTTCCAGGTGATCGAAGATGATGCTGCAACCAACGACTTCAAAGACATAGAGCTCTGTCAAGAACGAGAGGAAGTTAGCAGGCTCTTTTGGAATCCCTGACTGGTCGTGAGCCTGCATGGAAGCGCGATCGTATTGCTCGCTGAATTCCTGTACGACCTGGTGTAAGAGATGCGAACCGAAGCTAGGACCTTTAATTTTAAATACAGCCGCGCAATATCCTGCAGTCAACACGAAGAATTGATCCGGAAGGCTTTCAGGCTTGCGCATTTGAGCCATGATAGCTTCAACCAACGCTTCATTCACTTCTCCACGCGCATTCGATTGATATAAATCTTCGGTGAGTCGTACAATTGATAACAGATTTGCGTCCGTCAATCGGTTGACAAGGCCTTGTATTTTCTTTTGTAGCTGTCCTCTGCTCTGTTGCTTCTCGTCGCTTTGTCTCTTTGATGGTGGCACATATTTGGCCACATTGTTTCCTGTCATTGGTGCCACATATGGATTCTCTCTCTTCCATGGTGCTGTATGCCTATTTGTCTCTGTTATAGCGCGACTTTCGTCATGAGACCTCTGGCCCAGCTTGCTAAAGAGCACGTCATCTGCTACTTCGTCCCTCTCACTTTCTACTGAATCAGAGTCGAATCCTTCGCTCGATTCATCGAGGGCAACACCCCGAGTGCCGCGCCGATCACCGGCTTCGTTTGGAGACGAGTCTCGTACAGTAGCTGTCTTCCGCCGTTTGGACGAAAGCCACTCGTCATAAATGACCTTGCGCTTTGTGGACTCATCCTCATCGAGTGTTACTGTTGCGTCGATTTGACCCAGTATATCATCGAGGCCGTCATCTTTGAACGCCTGAGGCAAAGAACGGCTATTTTTCTTGATCCCTAGGTTTCTCTCAAGCCTCTCTATTTCAGCTTCATCTGCGGCGAGTTGCCTCTGAAATGTCGACTGTTGATGAAAATCTTTCGGCAAAACCTGTCCGTGTACATCTCTCGCAGAGTCGCCAAATTTGTCGTCTTCGGGACAAGAGTCCTCACTCCAGCGTTCAGGATCAGTCATTGACTCGTCCTCCTCTGAGTCATAATCTGCGGACGCTGGCCTCGAGTCTTGAGACGATGACCTCGGCGCGGAAGACATTTTGCCAGCTATGCCCCGCGGGGGACCGTATCTTGTTATTGTCGTTGTCGAGAACTTCTGACTATTCTTCTGTGGCCGTTTGTGTTTGCGAGGTTTTTTGTGGATGTTTGTACGAGTTTTGTTGGTGTCATCATGAGAGTAAACATCCGTATTGTGTTTCGAGAGGGTTTGAGGGGGTCCAACACGCTCGAGCGGCTTTCTTTGAACTGCTGGTATTAGTCCGAAAGACATCCTCTTACAGTCGCACAGCTTCCAAGCTATTTGTGCCAAATCGTTGCTGCGGCGTGTACGAGTACTGCGTCAAAAGAGCTGTTGAGCTTCAGAGTGCCTGTTGCGCAAAGGGCGGACATGTTTTAATGTCGAACACTCTTGGACCCTTCGAAGCCAGTTCGTGCCTTGCGTGATCGATATGTCAAAAGTAGAGATAGATCCCGTCATCCCACAGCTTGCATCATGTATGGATTCTCGACGATAGATGATGTCATTTGCATCCTTTCGTGAGATTAGAGACCGCGGGGAAAAAAAAAACCGAAAGTCGCTAAATAAAGCATCTGGTGGTTGTGTGGATCCACTTTTCGACTATTAGATACAGATAAGTGCGGTCTACTGCTGGCAGTAACAATTGATGTTTAGTGTCCAGGTGGGGATGGATTCGTCCACTGCAAAGCTTCCATCCATTCAACCTTCGATCTACTTCCGCATTTGCGATTGGAATGGACGCGAAGCTCGTACAATGACGACATCTCCGGAGCACCTCAGCCAAGAAGAAGTAAGTGACACCACCTTCGTGCCCCTGACTTCTGGCAGTAAGATGCGGATAAGCTCCTCATGTGGTTATGACCACTAAAGGAGTCTTCAGTTCTTCGTTCGACTTGCCGCATTATTCGACCAACGGAAGGAATCAAAACACGGGGCGATCTATCTCAGCCAGAAAAGATGTAGGTCCGCAGATGCCTAGCAGTCGAAGACAGTTTTCCGTCCTCATTTCTTTCGACGCTGATTGCCCAAAAAGTGACATACGACCAAAACTTGGTCAATCCTAGCCCAGATGAGTCGCCCGTGAAGGCAATTGTGTCGCAACCCCCGATGCCCATAATCATGAGGGCTTCGAACGGAAAATCCCAACGGCACAGGGACGACAAGATCAAGCTGTCAACAATTGTACAACCTCACGAGATCAACGAATTCTACGTGCGGTACGCCGATATCTGCAAAAGCGGCATGGCAGCACTTAAACCTCGAGATCGGAGTAAAAAGAAAGCTAAAGCTAAGAGGAAGAGAGCCGCGTGATGGAAAGATGAACGGTGATGTTGCTCAGCCGATGCAAGTCCTTTATCAGAATTGGCCTTGTCGATGGAGGATGCTGCATCGAAGAGAGGGAAGAGCTACGCAGCTCTGTGGAAGTCAAAAACTACTCGCGAAATATGAGCAGTGGCCGGCATCATGCTCAACGTTCTAATAAGAGGCTGATCCCGGAAACTTTGTCTTATATGGAGTTCTCGCGGCATTTATATCTTACAGAACGCATCATCATCGGAGATGCCGTTCGCTCAGAAAATGGATCTACCATTCAGCTCTCATTGGAGGTGATTTGATACGGAAGCTCGTGACATCAAAGTCTGTAATGGATCTCATTTACGGGTCGCTACTGCCCAAATCGCTCGATGGTGGCCTGTTGCGAACGTGGTTCCATGAGCCGTCCTGAACCCAATTCTGGTTGCATATGCCGTCATCTGTAACGAATGTAACGGCATGCGTGTAATCCTTAGGCACGAACAGCTTCAGCCCCAAGCGCAGCCGAGCTTTCATACCGCCGGAGTTGAGAAAATGACAGGGCTTCAAGAGTTGGGGTTGGATTGATGGATTCACAACGAAATACCGACAGTGCCTGTCAGCACCCGTTCTCTTTTTATCCAGCTACAGACTGAATTAAGTGACACTTTGATGACCAGGCATCCCCGAATACACGTAGCGCCAGAGTCTCATGCTGCAGCAATTTACCGAACGCGCAAGCAGAGCTTTCTGCATGTAGGTAGTATCAATCCAGATCCATGAGAATTCTGACTTTTTGAAAACCGAGAAATGTCGTGACATTGCCTCAGGAAATGAGAGCAACAAGCGATGCCTTTTCTTTCTTGGGAAACAAGGAAAAACCTCAAGACAAAGGAAGAATGGACGTTGCGTAGTCGTCGAAGGCATCATCCAGAAAGACACGTGAACACAACGCGCTGCCTCCTGCGCGGACGTTCACATGTTTACATGATCTGATCCTGTGTCAACCCGCCGTGTGCATCGGTATCCATACTATCTCCGCCGGGTTGATTGAGATACTTGACGAAGCTCAGATTCAGTGGGCGTCCGCCGTACTGATAGCCCTGAAACTTTGCGATAGCTGTTTCGGCAGTTTCTGCAATGTCAAATCGCACAACGCCACTGCCTCGAGACCGACCACTGGGCTCGTACTGGATCTCAGCCTGCTCAACCTTGCCTATAGTTGTGAACAGGTCGACCAAGTCATCATTGCTTGTCGACCAAGGCAGCTGCTGCTCGTCAGCACATCGTTCCTCTTGAGGGTTGATCTAGAGTATGAACTCACATTGCGGACGTAAATGATCTCGCTTTTGTCTGTTCCAGCGGTCGCGCTGTCGGTGAAGGGATTAGGGGGCGCGGCATTAGCAGGCGCTGTGTCGTAATTGCCTCCGCCAGAAAAGCCGCCGCGGCCACCAAATCCAAAACCGCCGCGGCCACCGCCATAGCCACCACGGTTGAAGCCACCACCGAAACCGCCTCCCCTCATGACGCCGCCGCCGCCGCCGTAAGCACCACGACCACCAAAGCCACTCCCACCAGCTCCGGCGTAACGGTCTTCGCGAACCTCGAGCATGCGACCCTGCCAATCATACCCATTGAATTGTTGTATTGCATTCCGTGCATCGTCGGGATTTTCAAAGACAACGATGCCTGAGCCCTTAGGGCGACCATCGGGACCGGTGTGAACGTCAGCGCGAACGACGCCGCCTAAGCGTGCTAACAGGGTCAGTGATGGGCTTTTCCACATTCTGACAGCTGATGTGGAGGATGTTTCCTCAACCGAGCTTACCTGCCTGGCGGAAAAGGTCCTTGAGATCTTGCCATCCAATGTTGAATGGAAGCTAGACTGCGTGAGCGACATGACACCAAGGCGAGACTGAGGCATTGGAACTCACGTTGGCAACATAGATCTGTCGACCCCCGGCACCAGGGGGGCTGTTAAATCCTCCTTGGTTACCAAAATTTCCTGGTACTCCTCCACTGAAGCCGCCTCGGTTGGCCCCAGTGGCTCCAATGAAGCGGGGTTCGGCTTCACGATCCTGTGATGAATCATCAGTCGGTGCGCCAGGTCGCAATGTGAGTCTTGCGCGAAACAGACCTCTCTGACATAAACTAGACGACCCATCAAGTTCTGATTACTGAGTTGGTTGACGGCTTGTTGCGCTTGTTCTCGCGTTGCATACTCCACAATTCTGTATCCTGGTATCAGCATACCGTCCATCACCCATCAGTCGACGGCTCAGATCAGAACATACCCGCATCCCTACAAACATCCAGGACATCGTCCATATCCGTCAACCCAGCCATCCGTCAAAAGCCGGCGGAGATAGTGAGGTAAACAAGAGCAAAAGTAGAGAAAGAAAAAGAGTGAAACACCAGCCAAAGACTACGTGATGAAGCCCACCTTCGACATTCCATTAGGAAGCATGAGCACGTCAGCGAAGAGCACCTCACCGGCTATGTGATTATATATTAGCTGGGTCGAATGAACTAACATATACTTCTTCTCTTACCCTGCCTCATGAAATCTTTCAGATGATGCCATTTCACATCATATGAAAGATTGCCGACGTAGACACGTCGGTCTTGCTGGGACGTTTCCCGAATATTGCTCATCATTTGCTCTCTGGCCGCAGCCCGGTCTTCAAATGATCGTTGTGGGGCTTGTCCACTGTAGGCTGCACTGGATCCTCCGTTCGGAGCTCCTGATCCTGTCATGGGCGAGCGATCACGGCCGCGACGATAATCGTCTCTGCTATCCGACCTGCTTTGAGGCGAGAAAGAGCGTCGACGGGATTGTCGGCCTGGGCTTCTGGAGCGTCGACGAGGGGAACGGGATCGCTCTCGCTGATACCAGTCAGTACAGTCCGAGGGTATGGTGGCTTTGTGAAAAATCTCAGCAAATCTGGGATATCAAGAGATAGTATTCGTCCGCGCTGCCTGGAGTGCGGGTGAACCCTGTGGTGCTTCCGTCTCCAGCTTGTTGACGCCTCGCTGCCAAAGCCTCGGCCTGCTGCAACGGGAAGGAGAACAGAATGCGAAAAGAAGCGTCTGCTTTGGCTTGTTTGGAAAACAACAGATAGCTTCGAATTGTAGACAACAGTTGAAGGAGTACAGATCCAGGGCGTCGCCTCGGACTGACTCGAAGTCGCGACAAGGATGTGCTCAACGAAGCGAAGGCTCAAATCAATCGAGACAAGACTTACAGACCGATAGTTGTCGCTTGTATCAGCTATTCGAGGAAGGGAAGAAAATGTTAGAAATGTCCAACTCTGTGACGCCCACGATGGTATAAAGAGGGAAATCTGGTGCTCACGAAATGAAAGCGCTTGTTCCTGAGGCAGCTGAGAAAAAAGGGCGGGGTTCGCACTAGAGCTGTCCTACAGACAGGTAGGCAGGCAGAGGAGCATGCAACTAAGGGGGCCGGCCGTGTGGCAATAGTATGAGGAATGCGCGTGCAGAAAAATGGTGCTTGCGGGCAGGAGAAGCGCCAGAGAGTGTGATCATTCAACAGGATTGTGCAGGCTGAAAAATGGATTGGTTGCCTACTTAAGTACCTGGAGCCTGAATCTGCGCCGCGCACCAATGAATTGACGACTTGCCAACAGCAGTGCACCAGCGGGTGGACGGCGAGGTAAAATTCGCGACTTATAAGAGAAGGGGGAAAGGAGAAAATGGAAGGCGAGAAAACAGAAGTAGAGGGTGGAGAAACCGAATTTCTTTGCTGTTTGAATGTAGAGGCAGAGGAAAACTGTGCCACTTGGAGTGTGTGCACAGGTGATGGAGGTAGCTGGGCGAAGAAGGTGAAAGGGAGGGGGGCATAGGAGTGGGAAGGTGACGACGTACCCATGACAAAGTGTGAGCGTTGCAGACAACGAGGCTCTGAGCCCGGTGCCCGATGCCCGACGACCGGTGAAAAGCGAGCAGGTGTCTCAACGACGAGGGATGGTAGCTCAAGCCAGGTCGCAACCACTTGTCGGAAAATTGCGAAGGACGAGCAATCCGGCGAGGAGGATAGCCGGGGTGATCAGCAGACAAACGCGTCTCGCATAGATGCAAGCTCAGATGCAACAGAAGTCGAAATCGGGATGGTGGCGGCGCCGGCGAAGGGGAGGGAGGGGAGGACAACGGCAAAGTTGCTAGGGAAAAAAAAAACTGTGAAAGAAAAAAGCGTGCCGCCAGTTGAATGAGGCAGCGAATGGGGCACCAGAACAACAAGGACGACAAGGGGGGCAAGCTGCAAGCTGCAAGCTGCAAGTTGAGTTCTGTGCCTAAAGTACAGTACTCAGTGCCCTACCTCGGATACTTGTACTTGCTACTTGGACAAAGTACCTACTTACTTGTACTCTACCTGAAGCACTTAAGTACCCTGTTACTTGCCTCTTTTTCGGCACTTTTCTTTCCTTGAGTGAAGTACTCCGTACGTAAGGTACTTTCTAATAGGCACCTAAGCTGATTCAATGGATCGCTCAATGCAGAAAAGAAGAAGCTCTGTACCGAGCTAACCCGCTTTGTCTTGGAAAAATGTTGTCGGTTGGACGGCGAGGCCGACGGTTCCTCGCGCTCTGCTATTATTAACAGTCTCCGTCGGGCGCCGCGTACAATAGTAGCGGCGCGGATCAATCTTTACGCAGCAGACGAGTGTTCAGCAGAGTGTTCCAAAGGATGTTCTCGTCAAGCTGATTAAGGCAGTACGAGCGTCTAGCGGGCTCAATGCTTGAGGCTTACTTATGGTGGACTTGGAGGTGGAACTGGTCTGCGCCGATCGCGACGATGCGCCGAGCATTGGGACTGATTTATTAGCACTGCCACTCCTTGAAGCTGCCCGTGGGGAACGGGGCGGGGGCTGTGGTGTTTTGGGCAAGCATGCATGGAACAAAATGTCCCGGATATCATGCAGCGGCTTGACGAGCAGCAAGAAACATCAGAATTGGTCCCAAGTCGCCACATTTACGCGAATACCCAACCTCAACGTGCATAAATGCACAATCCGTGCACAGGCTCATTGAATCAATACATCTCACTTAGCTACCTTCCATACTCAGTACAGTGTCAGGCCTCGCGGAGAGGAACTACGAATGCCAAGATTTGGTGCAAGCGCAGTGGAGCACAAAGCAGCTGGTGCGATGAATGCTCGAGGTCGCGAGTTTGGAAAGTGCGATGTGGCCGGGCGTATTCATCTCACTTGCATGCCCAATACTTTGACATGTACGGGGTACTTACACAGCACTCAATACCGGCGCATGTCGAATGTGGTACGTTCTCCGTATGCGCGCACATGCACATGCATAAGCGCTTCTATTTGTTCGAAGAGAAGGCGCAGATTCAGTCGTTCATTTGAGTTCGAATCTTACATAAGGCACCTGACTGACTCGAGTGGGTACTCAGGACCATGCAGTCTGTACGCTATAATAATAAGTGTTTGCATGTGGTACCGCGTTCTACGTGAGCTCACCCCACTAACGACAACACCTAGATGAAAAATGGCGACTCGCAAGGCGGGCATGCATCTCTCGTCCCGGGCACCAATATCTCGTGTAGTAGGCTGCAGGTGAGGCGCCTCTAGACGACTGGCGAGGTGCAGCAGACTTCAGAAGTCCCAACTAGTGCAAGGCCCTTTTGAGCTTACAAGCAAACGAACAAGCAAACGAAGCGTCCATTACTCGCTAACGATTCGAGAGAGCACCTCGGAGCCGACGATGCATCTCTCGCCGACGACTTCTGCGACATGCCGATCGGCTCTGCGATCACGACTCCGACAACGAAATAGTTCCATTCGGACCTTTTTCCATTCCCATCATCATCCTGCCTGTTCTGACCCCTTCCGTGCGGCGGAGGAGTCGATTCTTTGCGCTGCATACCGATACGTACCCACGCATGGCTTTTCTCATCCAGCCTTGAATTTGGGGGCCCGCGATGCAGGCTACCTCGACATCAGTCCGAGCGTGCTCTCGGAAGGCGTCTTCAGTCTCATCAAGTTCCATCTTGCCCAACAACGAAGAGCACTCGCGCAAACACGCCACGAGCAGCTGGATAGCAGTCAAGGAGACGTCGAAACCGACGGTGGTGTATCATCTCGAGTCGCTGCCATTACTTGGGCGAGGTTAAAGGCGAACAAGGATATAATTCATCAATGGCAAGACGTAAGCCCACTGCAGTGATTCATGACCACCCAAAATGCGCCACCTTCCGTAATGATCAGCCCCCTTTCGTTTTCTGCAGCTCATTTGTTCGATTCTAGGCGCTAGCTATAATGGCACAGCCAAGCTACATTGCTGCCTCTGTGAAGGAACTCGCTCTTCTTTCCGACGAGATATGGTACCTCGCAGGTGATAAGTCTGTCGACTCGTCTTGGTACTCGAAGCGGGCATCACTATCTATGATATACAGCGCGAGCGAACTTTTCATGACCAACGATAAATCTGTCGGCTTCGCTGACACAAAGGAGTTTATGGTCAGGAGAATAGACAACGCTACAAGCTTGGGTGGTGCTGTCAGCAATATCGGGACTTGGCTAGATTTCACGATCACTGCAGGCATGAATGTTATGAGAAGCAAAGGTGTGGGGATATGACTGCCGTAATAGACGGCCAAACAAAAGACAGCGGCCTCGACTACTTTCACCCGGCCGATTTGCTTTTATAATTTTACATCATTAATCTGGTGCACGGCAATCACCAGGCAGATAGTGCTCTGAAGAGTGAGTGTAGTTGGCCTCGATTTATGGCGGTCAAGTCAAGCAATGCTTCTGACGACATGCTCCAGTGACGAAATTAGTCGGCCTTCTCATTTACGGTTTTGTCACAATTGGTCCACGTTTCTCACGACTGTGCCTGATGCATTCTCCAAATGAGCCCATCATAACAGCGTCCGTTGTCGTGGATCGGTCAAGCTATGAAGTTCCAAGTCAGATCAACTGGTGTAGATGAGAAAAAGGTTCTGGGACATACCGGATAATTTTGACATCTTTGTCAAGGTTCGCGCGCCCTTCGATGGCGTTCGGAGTGATCAATATATATTGTCTCGATACAGCTCGTCTCGCCGTGTCAATCTTGGATCATTAGCCAAAAGATGGTCCGCCGACAACAGATGTGAGCAACATACCAGCATGTTAGTACTGACGGCTCGGTTCACATTGTCCATGAAAACATCGAACTCATCTAGACAGCAGATAGGAGAGCCGATTGCTTCCCAGATGGAAAGCAGCATGCAGACGGAGGAAAAGGACTTCTCTCCGCCGGAAAGTGTCGTTGTGTTCCGACCCGCTGAGCTTCTTTTCGTATCATCAGGCTCAACGCGAATATTGACTCTGCGGTGCGGGTGATCGAAATCTAGATTGCCGCGATAACCGCGTTCAGTCATGAGTAGGCTGAACTGTGTCCGGATACGAGAGCTGATACGTGCTTGAAACTCTCGCCAAAGATGTAAGCGACGCGCAATTGCATACTTGAGAGACTTGATCGTCTCATCGACATCTGCCGTTTGTCTCATGAAGTCGTCATATTTGACTCTTGCGTCGCTGGCACGATTGTAAATTTGCTCGTCGCTTGCGCCTATCCGAGCCTCACGCTGTGCGAGCTGCTCCCCGATCTTCACATATTTCCTTTCAATACTTCGATGGTCCTCGCCATCCGGTATATGCACACGGCTTGGATACAAAGCTTCTGCCTGACGTGTCAAGTCTTTGATCTCTGTCTGCTTTTCGGCGCATTTTTTTTCGGCGTGCTCAAGCTCACGCTTCTCGGTGTCGACCCTTTCGTAAGCTTGATTCTTTTTGGAAACCGCTATTCTCCGCAAAGATTCGCATCTTTTGACCTTCGAGTCTGCCTTGTCAACGCGGGCGGAAAAGTCACGTCGCTCGTCCTTGATGGCAGTCAATTTTTTCTTGGCGGCTTCAGCCTTATCGCTAAGCTTGCGCTTTGCTACCCTCATGAGACCGTATTGTATGCCGAGCTGGGACTCTTCTGCGCGTCTCTCTTTGAGTTCAGAGTTCAGAGTTTCGAGGCGAGTGTCCACTCCTTCGAAGCTATCAAGCTCCACTGCAATCCTCTCCAAGTCAGCTCGGGTTCGACGTAGTTCATTTTCCATCTTCCTGATGTTTTCCGTTTGTTCGTTCTGTTGCGACTTGACTTTCTGCAAAGCTTGTTGAGCTTGGCGCTCTTCAGCTTGGAGCTCCTTCAGCTCCAAAAGAAGCTGCTTTAAGTTATCTCTTTGCAGAGTGAGTTGCCGAACTGAATCTGATTGCATTCTCGGTCGCATTCTGGACGGCACAACAGGGCTTGTTCCTATGGTGCCAGCTCGATTTGTCATTCGCAAGCCCTGACCGCGTTTCCCTTTTCCGTCATGAAAACAAATGCAGGCGGTGACGTTACGGGGAGGGCCGTTGTCGACCATGATTGCCTCTGCCTCCACACGGTCCTTGACAAGAATAATCTTTTCGATCTGGTTGTTGATCACGAGCTGTGACCGGACCAAATCATCGTCAAACTCCAAAACCCGAAGAATAGTCTCGAACTCTGCACTAGGTTCCTGGTTCCTCGTGTCAATATGGCTTCCATACGCAATGTAGACGGGCGGTGGTCTCTCAGGGTTGAGTCTGCGGATCAGTTCCCTTAAGACAGATTGATCCTTTTTGCTTCTAACGACGAAGGCATTGAGAGCATCACCGAGTGTTTTTTCAAGCACGCCGGACCATTCAGGTTTGGAGAGCTTGATATGGGCGCCTAGGGGGCCCACCGGTCGATTTTCGAAACCCGAATGCTCAGCAACCATTTTGACGAGCTGCACAATGTCTCGGTCGAAGCCGTCGTATCTAGAGCGGGTGTTCTTTTGCAATTCTTGGACGTGTCTTTCTGCTTCTTTGATCTCCTTTTGTTTTTGATCCTTCAGATCCCGATGTTCCTTGACTTTTTTCTCCGCGTCTGCGACGTTGGCCTGGGTATTGGGTAATTGCTGCATGCAGGTATCCATTTGACGGGTCAGGTCTGCCTCACGAGCCAAGGCATCTTTTTGCTGTGCTTCTAGGTTCGATCGAGCAGAGCCAGCGGACTCGCTCAATTTTTGCCGCTCCGCGTCTATCTTTGCTTCACAATCCTCAATATCATCCTTCGCTGTCTTGAGCCGACCGTGGGCGTCTCTTTCCTCGTGAATCAGTGCTGTCAATTCTTTCTTTGCGGTATTCCACTCTTCCTCTGCCCGGTCAATGGAATCTTCGACCGTGCTCTGCTCGCCATTCAAGCTCTCGCGTGCAGCTTCCGATTGTTCGAGTCTTTCCTGGACTCGATCAAGCTCCTGAGTCATCGCCTCACGTTCCGCTTTCAACTCGTCGAGTCGCCCTTTTCGCTCCTCGAGGGCTTGCTCTTGCTGTTGCAGCTCGCGTTCGCGCTCGACGACCTGGGCCCACACAAGCTGGCTGCGATAATGCCTCATTTTCTCACGCAAACTATTGTTTTTGCTAACAGTCTCTGCGAGTCTGTTCGCATCCTCGAGCTCCTTTCTCACGTCCTCAATTTTGGCCCGCAGGTCGTCCTGCAGGAGCAGCGTCTTATCGAGGGTATCTGAAGACAATCTGTAATCGTTGTCAAGTTGTTCAAGTTGCACACCGGAAACGAAGTACTTGTACTTTTGAGCCGGTGTTGCAGCATTCAGGAATTGTCGAGCGTTATCTTGCGAGAGAACAATCAGTGGATTGCCCATCTGCAAAGCGTACCATTCCGAGATCTCATCTACTTCTTGCTTTTTTGTCGAGATCACGCGCTCTTGCTCGTTCTTTATTTTGAACCCACTCCCTCCGACCCTCGAGAAATGTCGCTCAACCAGAATGGATCTTCCGTAGATGTGCGGTTGGTAAGCATCGGGGCCAGCATTTTTTATCTTCACAAGAAGACGCCCGTGCTCTTGTCCTTCCTTGACAAAGGACTTAAGGCTGCCCCCCCTATTTGTATCACTGGCTTTGCCACCGAGACACAGGGTCAGGGCTGTGAGAACCGCACTCTTCCCGCTACCATTCTCACCAACGATGAAGTTTAGCAATGGGCCGAGCTCTACATGCAGCCGTTCATGGCACATGAAATTGAAACACGTTATGCTTTCGATGATTCCACCTTCAGCGGCCATGTTGTTGCCAACCTTGGCCGGCCGCTGCTTTAGTCTTCGAGCAGCTTCAAGGTCGTCCTTTTCAGTATCTTGCAAGTGTTTAAAGCCAGCATCTCTCATTAACTCATATTGAGTCTGCGGGGGCGAGGGAGGTCCATCAGAATCATCGTCAACATCTCCTTCGGAGCTGGAATCCGTATCGTGATCCTTTGGGCTGGGCTGCGGAACGTCCAGATCATGATGGACTGAAATTCGTTGTCTTTTATTCTGGGAGTAGTCATCAGAGGATGAACGCAAGGCTTCAACACTTAGCAGGACCATACCCTCGATAGCTCGCTGCGGTGAGAGGCGTCAGAGTCTCCGTCAGATTGTAGATCCAGGCCGTCATCTGTCTCTGCTTCTCCGAGTCGTCTAGTGCGCTTCGCTGGCGCCATTTTTGCCAAGAGAGAATCTTCGACGTAGGAAAGCGGAAGCTCTTCTGCCACGCTTGAAGTGCAAGATGAGTATATCCACCGCCGTGCCTTATCCTCGACGCCGAGCCATTCTCGGAGTCAAGGTCGATCGTGGACAACGGAACTCGAATGAAAGAGGTGGGGAGACGCGTTGCGGAGCTCCGGAACGCGACGGGCTGTTAAGACCCCACCCCATCATCCAGCAGCCAACTCAATCGAGAACTCGTCAAAAGGACACTTGATTACCCATCTGGACTTACTGCCTTGGCAAAAAAAGTTCAAGACTTCTTCACCGTTGTCAACCGTCGCCACGTTCTTGCAGCGAGCAGAGTCGATGGCTCAACTAATGCAGCAAATTTGTCAAGTAAACACAGCCATTTCTATTCGCCCCTTCTCATCAAGGAGCTGCTATTTGCCTCAAAGTTCTTGTCACATCGTGGGAACACAGGGCTCACTGTAGATCGACATCATTCCCTTTGCTCGAGGAAATGTCATTTCATCATGGGCGCGAGCGATGACGTTCCATGGGCGACGGAGCCAGGGATTCGCCGGATGGGCCGGATGGTAGAAAATTGCGTATCGTACCATCTGTTCATTATCGATGATAAGCCAGACGGCAGAAACCGCCTTCGGGATTTATACTCGCTCCGAGAAGCTGCCAATACCCTGTGTCACGACCTTACCAAGGATCATATTTGGCAGCGAGATGGATTTCAGGTCGAGTTGAAGACTGAAAAAGGTCAGTCTGGATACATACTCAGCCTTTTTAAAGAGGGAAAAACAACGAGACATTTCGTTCTCGCTAATGCGATTGTCTAACATGAGAGAAGGTCTCACATTTCTTCATGGCGCCACAGACTACGGCGATTCTGTCGAGGACGAATGGCTTATTGTATACATTTTACACGAATTGACCAAGTTATTCCGCCATCTCTGGGTTCGCGTCGCGGATGCTGACGGGGAGTTTCTTCTGATAGAAGCAGCCGCCGTGTTGCCGGAATGGATCAACCCAGAGATGGACAAAAATCGTGTCTGGATGCACCAAGGAAAGTTATGGCTCATTCCTACATCATCTGAACATGATGAGCAAAGACACACGCCTGCAAGTATTCTGACTTTACATGACGCCGTCGAGTATCTGAAGAGCAATGCCAGTAAATTGATTCATTCACCGATGATTGAGGCGGAGGCTTTCTACAGACTCCAAAAGTACCCGGAGCACATTGCAACGGCCTCGCATTATTCATCAGTCGCCATTCCAAGGAAGCTGGCCTATGCTTTACACGTGTTGCCAAGGTCCGTCGCGATGGCTGTCGAAGCATTCTACCTGCGAGATGCGATCTCGCTCAGATCTTTGTCGACTTCCACCTCACTTACGTTCCCTCCAAGCGACCTAGTATTAATGAGTGTTCATTTTAGCAGAGTGCTTTTCGCTCAGCTGAAGTCGCAGCGCTTTGAACCGCCGTCTCAGTGGCAAAACGCCATCGCAAACTTCTCCCAGGAGCCAGTAATTTCCAAATTTGACTCCGCACAGCTCGAGATGGGATTGAAACTCACTTGCGGGTTTGAAATGCTTTCTCAAAATGCTGGCAAGAACCGTCATCATGTGGTGCGCGAGCTGGACATTCTGCTTCAGGATTTAGCTGAAGACGGGAACAAGAATTTGCCTACTGACGATGAAATGAGGACTTGGCGCGACCATGACCGCCACGATAATGAGGGCTGGCTAGACATCAGGTATGAGGACTTTGAACGTGAGCTCGCTGGCGGACCAGCTGCTCGCGACACATCGAACTCGTCAGGCTTCGGCAACGTTCAGACGCAGGCCGACCTGAGAAAGATGGTGTCGCGGTTTGAGGCCTTTCTGAACGATGATAACGCGGGTTTGGATGGTGCTGATCCTCAGCAGATGGACACCAGCGATGGCGATGGCGATGGAAACGAATCTGATGAGGGCAGCGAATTCGAGGACAAGGTTGTGAGTTTTGATGATGAGGCTTTTACGCAAATGATGAGAGATGTGATGGGCCTGTCGAGAGAAAATGGAAGTCAAGATATTGGCGTCTCAGACAACAACAAGAAGGTCCTCACAGAAGAACACGAGGATGACTCTGTCGTTGAGTTGCAACACCTTGCTCATCAGTTCGAGGCAGAGCTGAAAAAACATGGGGCTCTCGACTTGGGGACAGACGGCGACAAGAAAGACCATGGAGCGCCTCAGGCACGGCGGTCCGATCAAAGAAGACAATCAGCGGCCGCAACTACCGCGAGGAATATGGAGGAGGGTGTGGATATTGATCTGAACTTGGCTCGAAACATCTTGGAGAGCTTCAAAGGTCAGGGAGGCATGGCCGGACCAGCGAGCAATCTTCTTGGCATGATGGGTATGACACTTCCCCGGGATGAAGATGAAGAAGGAGCAGACGCATGAAGCGACAGCATGGATCGAGGGTCACGATACTGTCATCTTGCTGCATGAGCTTACGGACTTTACGACGGGACGAACAATTTCGTCACTTGTGAGCTTCATCGTCAGCACTCTTCCAGCGAGGGAGCGAAAGCACCCGACCAGTCAGCACGTGTCTCAATCATTGCCAGAGAATCCGCGCGACGCCTTCACATTTACCTTCTCGGCCGTTGAAGTATGTTTTCAGTACAGCTACCGCGTGCTCGAATGGACCGCTCGGAATTTGTATATGGAGATACTGCGGATCAAACCTCCGATTTTTGAAGATCGGCAGCCTTCCGATAGTGGCTGTCTAACGGGTGGGCGAGAGACGAGATCAAGATCCCTTGTGATGGTCGCGTCAAGAGACATGGTACTCCTAGAGGAAAGCCAGGAATCCCTGCCCAACGACCTCAAAGGAGAACTTATTGCAGAGTCGAGGGAGCGGATGCACGTGGTGTGGGTTGTTAGGAGCCGTTGTGCCCCGGCCCCTTCCCGTCGTTCGGGTGACTACGACTGGGCCTCGGAAAGTCAAGCTGTGCGTGTCGCCTCAGATCGCATCGGTAGTGATTTGAATCGTAGGACCCTCGGTAGGGGACGGACTATTTTAAACAGAAACGCAGACTTCTCGTCCTCGGATTTGTCAGAGGTTGCCATGAAATGCAGGTACAGTCCGGTCGAGTAGCTTGCATAAAAGCCTCGCAGCGAGAAGCACCGGCAGTCGTCCGTCACCACATTCCCCATGAGGGATGTCAGTCCCTGACTCCGGCTCTCGGGCCGTAGGTTCTGCGGAGCAAGAATGTCCTTTAGTCTTGCCACGATACTTTTGTGTAGCATGTCGGTCCTCTCGGCGGCCTGCAGGAGATATGGAGAAACATTATTTATACAAGTCCGTGCTATGTTGCCTCCGGCATTGAAGTAAGCTGATCTGGCTGAGTGTTCTGAGCTCAGGGAGAAGTCGTCACAATCCACCAAAGCACGGGACAAACATTTGCGGCGATGCCCCGAGCCTCGTAACGAGGAATACGCCACGGATCGAGTCTGTCCTGCGCCCAACATCGTCGGTTCCTCTGTTTGCGTCTCCATGTTCAGTCGGTTAAATCTGCGTCATGTCCGATTAGTGCATGGCTTGACTTGCTGCTGAGACCCTGTCTCTCTAATAATGGCTTGGTACGCAAAAGGCACGAGTAAGTGAGTCTGGCTACAACATTTCGAACCATGGTGACCTCTCAAAGACCATGCTTCCATTCCATTTGCCCTTTGACGGGCAACACGACCCAGAATCAGCCATAATGTACCTGACGCCTTACTCGTATGACAACTTCATCTTCTGCTTCATTGGGAGCAGCCCGGTGTAACTCGGCATTCGCAGGAAAGAAAAAGCTCAGTCGCGCAACGAATCTATTGCCTTCCTCTTGAACAGATACATCATACGACGCTGCTATGCCTTTGTGCCCTCGGGCAGCGCCAGGTCATACAGTGCATTCAAATTGTAACGCTTCAGTTTCTCCCATTCCCTCCCGTCCACGACAGATATCCCGCAGAATAGCTGCCAACGAGCATCAGTCTTCCACACTCGACATTGCGCGCCCCCTGCCACACGTGGCGCCGCTTTATACTCACCTGGAATATCTCGATCAGTATCACCTTGTCCGGTTGACCCAGGTTGACCTTGTGCCTTTCATCTATGAGACCCGCGATCTTCTTGATGACTTCTTCCGATTTGAACGCGTTGTGGTTGCGAATGTTATGGCGGATCGCATACTGCAACCATCCCTCAGCGTCAGTCCCAGCAGCTCGACTCATATTCGCTACCTGCCCCAGCACATACCGTGTAAGCCGGCATCGTCTCCGCCGAAGTCGACCGATGGTGATTTTCAGCCTCCTCGACCGAGTCATTATGCTTGAGTGTGAACCAAGACGGCAGCACCGTCCGAGCCACCTTCACGATGCCATGGTCCGTCGCTTTGTCTGTGTCAAAAACCGGTGTCAACCGGTTGACGTACCTACACTTGCGGTGTCTCGGGTCGGAACAGTCCCGAGCATCCAGTGACATTCTCCGCACCAGCTCGCCCGGTTCCACGGGCTGCATGGTCCTCATGAAGAAGAGACACTCGACCCCCGTGGACACGGGCGTGAACAACTGCTTCCGTCCTGACGTCTCTGGCGCTTTCATGGCGCTGAGCTCCGCTTCCATGCTCGCTTCAATGTCTTCGCCATCGATTTGTGGCTTGTCCTCTTCATTGCCTGGACTTTCGACACCGTACATCTCTTTTGCGTGCTTGGACATGTCAGCCTACCGTCAGACGAGCATGGAAGGGCAGGGTGTAGCACTCTTCCATGTCGAGCATACTGACGGCTAGTATCGTGTCGTATCATGTCAAGAGCAAGTCATGCCCAGGATTGGCCGTACCTCATGGCAGAGATCTCTGAACTCCCTCACGGCCTTGGCCGCCATGCCCCTTGCAAACGTGACCCAGATGCCTTGATCCCCTACGCCCATCGTCTTTCCCATCTCTACCTTTTCGGCCATCTTGACCTTTTGGTGTGGCGTCTTCCATTTCCCTCCATTGCCGCCCTGAAATTCGTGCGGACGAAAGAGACAACGTCAGTCAAAGATCTCGGTCGCACATGTGATGCACGCGCAGCTCCGTTCATGAGGCATCTCCTCCTCTCACTTTTCCCCATTGCCTCGATTCTCAGGCTCACGAACCTTGCTCTTCTTATAGGCTGGGCGGCCGTCTGCGGCGGCTGCAGGGCCGTCTTTGCGTTTACGCGGCGCAGCTGACATGGTGCTGCTGCTTTGTGGGCGCTCGCACGAATGGCAATTCTCGCCTGTTGCTCTGGCCTGCTTCGACTTGGTTCATTCCCCGATGGCGACTGTCAAGGGGAAGTGCAACCAGACAAATAGCTTCGTTTGGCAAATAAACGAAGTCGTGGGGAAAAAATCTTTGTCGTCTTTTCGCTGATGCGCGTTGCCTGAATGGATGTCGTTTGAGCTACCCTGCAGTCTTCGGGCGATTGTGCGTTCGCCCGCTGTGACAAGTTGATGCACTGAACGATGTGTGCTAGTTTAGGCTAGTCGATACATATTGTGAGGTTGTAGCGTGATGCGACCTTCTTCATGTTTTACGTGCAAGTCTAAAACTGAGGGGTGATGGCCCTGGTTTGTACACCTAGCGGTGATGATGTTTCCTAATCTATTTCCACTGATCCAACGACATTATGAAGAAACAAGAACAGTAATCCTGGTACAGAAATAGGAAGGTGAGGACCAATAGATGGACAAAAATCTATTCCCTCTGAAACACCCATTACTCCGTCTTCGCATTCGTCTTGGCGCTTGCCTCGGCCGTCATGACCAAGGCTCTCGGCGCATCCTTCTTTGGCATATACAGTTCAACGAATTGCATTTCCTTGGCCGCATTAAAGTCAGGATTGGCGAGCATTCTGTTGAGCTCCTCCTTAGTCTTGATGGTGTGCTTCTTCGTCCTTCCCTGGCCTCCAAACACGTCCACGAGATCCTGATTCTTCCACTCAGTGATGTCGTTGTAGCTCGCGTCCATGCCGTGAATGAAACGTTCAATGGTGAAACCCTCATTGCAAATGACGAAACTGTACGGCACATGTCAGACGTTTCACTAACAGCTGTAATGGGGAATAGAGGAAGAAAGGAAAGTGCTCACATGATGGGGTTCAGCGCGTGGCGAAGCATCGTGCTCACTTCCTGAGCAGTCAGCTGGAATGATCCATCTCCCACAAAGAGAATCGTCCTTCGCTTTACGCCCATATCCTTGGCCGCAAGAGCAGCACCCTGGCATGCACCGACAGACCAGCCGATGCTGCCCCAGAGAACTTGGCTGAGTGCCGTGACCCCAGCGGGGAACTTAGTGTCCCATATGCCAAAGTTTGCCGTTCCTGTTTCCGTCACAACTATGTCGTTCTCCTTCAAGAACTCACCCACGCGAGGCCAGAACCAGGCCTGGGTGATAGTCGCGGAGTTGTCGCGGTTTTCCTTCACTTCGTTTCGTACAGCAGGGGTCTCCTTGATGTTGAGCTGGTTTGGTCGCAGTTTCTGGCCCAGTTTCTGCAGTACACCTCTCATTCTCACGCCAGGATAAGAAGAATACCGGACGACACAGTGATCACTATGGAGATCGATGCTGTTCAATTGTGATGTGCGATAGGAGAAACCAGCAGTATTAAAGTCACTCTGCATCGGATTGTCAGCCGAGTCATCTCGCAGAAAACTCAGGAACGAGAGGATGTGGAGAGAATGAATTGGAGGAAGGTAAAAGAACATGTGTGAAGAGCATGCATTATCGAACGCATGAAGCATACCTTGAGAGCGCCGACGCTGATGATTAGGTCGGAAGACTCGACAATCTCCTGCACCTCCTGAGGATGAGAGCCGCTTCCAGCATAGACACCTCCGTAGTTGGGATGATTTTCGTTGATGGCACTCTTGCCCATGGGCGTCACAAAAACCGGAAGGCGAGTCTTGTCGATTAGCTCATGCACTTCCTTCAATACCCGATGTCGAACCGCACAGGCGTCCACCAACACGACAGGCTTCTTTGCGGTCGTGAGATACTTCATGACGACGTCGACGACGTAGTCCTCCTTCTCGGGGTCGTTGCGTGGCTCGGACAAGTCGATGGGAGTGCTCAATCTCGCCCCTTCGACTTTGGCCTGGGCCATGTCAGTAGGAAGCGTAATGTAGACTGGTCGTGATTGAATCCAGCATTCGCGTAGGGCGTGGTCGATTTGGTTCGCGATCTCGGCCGGGTTGTTCAGCTTGGCAACGTCACACGAGATTTGAGTGCTCATGTTGGCGAAGACATTAAAGTCTCCGTTACCGAGAGTGTGATGGAGCAGCATGCCGTTGCGCTGAGAGATGGTCGAGGGATACCCGACGATATGCACCACAGGGATGTGTTCGGAGAAAGCCCCAGCCAAGCCATTGATGGCAGACAGCTCTCCGACGCCAAAGGTTGTGATGATGGCCCCTATGTTGTTGACTCTCGCATATCCGTCCGCGGCATACGCTGGGAGATCTCAGCATGCGGTCAGGATCAAGATGACCTTGCTTACGTACCGGCGTTGAGCTCATTGACACTGCCAACCCATTTGAGCCCGCATTTTGGAAGGTAGTCAAGGGCGACCAGGTTGTAGTCTCCGGGCACGCCGTGAACCGATCGAACTCCGACCTCGTGAAGCCTCCGAAAGAGGTACTCGGAGACGTCAATGGGCTGCTTGAGATTTTGTATCCTGATGTTGGCCATTTCCCAAAAAAAAAAAGAGGCTAGCCGGTGATGTTGAAAGCCTTCTGAATGGTGAATGGACTTTGTTCCCTATCGCCGGAATGTATTGTTGAGCAATGGAGAACACGGAAAGTGCTGACTTATAAGGAGGCAACGAGGGTTTTTTGTTGTCAGCCTCTTCGTGTTCATTCAATTGCGTTACCCCTTTGAGCAGAAGAGCCACAATTCCCCTTTCCGTTTGATTTTCGTGGTCGTGCCCAGGCAGAGATCGAAAGTTCTACTCGTGTGAAGTGACATCATGAGCTCGATAGCATGAACCAAGTCGTCGCCCCACCGCAGCTCCGGAAAGGCCGGTGAGGCGGCGGCGCTTGACACAGTTTCGCGTCGTCAGCCAGCCATGGCGCCCTGGCGGGAAAATCAAGAGAAAATCCACGTAGCGCATGATGACGAGTGGCTCCATGCCGGGAAAAAAATGTCTCAATATGCAGAAGCTTACGGCTGAGAGGAGAGAAAAAGTCACACCATGCCAGGACCGCCGTCTCAATCGTGAGCCCACCAAGCATACGCTTGATCCATTGGGTCTTGCTGGTACACGATCCCGAGTCCGTCCTCGGCCCCCTTGTCCTGAGTCATGTCGTGAGGTTGCTGGGTCATCCCATCACGCGACACGGCACTGCCATTGGCAGCGTCAATGCCAACCGCCGACTGTCCGTCTGTAGCCGCGTGAATCCCCGTCGCGGGAATCAGTCACACCGCCCGTCCTCCCACCCAGTGCCCCATCGTTGCTGCCACTTCGAGCAGTCGAATTCAGGCTTGCCCAGTTTGCGATTTACCTCATTGTGCGCGCCACACAACCAGTTGCCAAAGGCGTCGCGGCTCTGAACCCTAGGCACTTCCTTGCCCAAGTACGTCTGGAAGTCTTCAGCGCACACCCAACAAGGGTAGAGTTCAGAGAAGAGCTTCATGAAGCTAAGGAGATTTGACTGTTGCGACTTGGACGGAGTATTCGGGTACGTAGCGGCGATAGAATGCAGAAGCGTCCAAGTCCCGCGTCCCAGAGTTTCAACGTCTGGAGGGCAGTCTGACCGTGATGCGCTGGCCGCTGACTGTCGTGGTTTGCCCGCCTCCACGTCTTTTCTTGCTCGGTCTTTTGTCATTGCCGCCCATGCAGAAAAGGACGTACAGCTTCGGCAACTATGAAACATGGGACATTAGCGGAGGAGATTCAAGGACTGACGTGTGACGTTCCAAGCGAGCGAATTCCTGGACAAAGTTACTCACGGCTTGCCATCTTTCCCCAACACGACACCTTTGGGGATTTTTTTGGGCTCATCGTCCCCGGTAGAGCCGGTCACAATATCCGATATCGCTTGCGCTTCTCTGCTTTCACCCGACATGTTCCGCGACTCGCAGATCACAGTCTGCGAGTTGAAATTGGCATGAGTTGGGGGGAAGACTGAAAAAAAAGTCAACACCGACGAACTTGTTCTTCCCTCTCTCTTTAAAAAGGAGAACTAGCAAAGATGTCCTGCCATTGCAAGGATGAAAGAGCGTTGTTGAGCTAATTCACCCAAAATCGCCGAAATGTGAAATTCGGAACCTTATCGATAAGCAAATGACCAAAGTCCGCATCCTGGACAAGCTAGCTACCTACCTAGGTAGGTAGGTAGTCATCTTGGACCTGGCGCAGCCTGTTGCACGGCGGTAGGGATCGTACAGTTTCAAGAGAATGCAAACAAGCAGCAGGCGTCAACGCTTCCCGCAATCAATGTGAAGACTCTCATTGACGTTACAAAGAAGGGGACGAAAGCGATCAGTCAAAGACTCAATCGTTAATTCAAATTCTTTGACTGCCCAAGACAACTCATGATTTCCAAGCTGAACAAACAATTCTGAGCCGCAAGCACTCCCCTCTCTCACAGCACCTCATATCCAAATGGGCAAAATACCAGTCCTCCTCCTCAAAACAAAGTCGACGCCGACTGACGCGTACGAGGACACGTTGCGCTCCGCGTCGGATAATGAGGGCAGCGACACCATTTTCGAGCCTCGCTTTGTGCCCACGCTGCGGCACCGCTTCGACGCCACCGGCCTTGGATACGTCGAGTCCCTCCTGCAAAGGAAAGCCATCAGTACCGCACAAGATGCGCGGTTCGGCGGCATCATCTTCACCTCCCAACGAGCAGTCGAGGCTTTCTCTCTTGTCATCAAGCAAGGCAAAGGTATGTCGGATGTCCCATCTCTTCGCACACCCAACGCCATTCCTGTTTCTTCCTTTCTCGTTTCAATATTGAGGACGATAGCTCATAGTGTAGGGGATAGCGGCTGGCCACATCTGAGCAATGTGCCCATCTACAGCGTTGGGCCTGCCACCACCCGCGCCCTGGCTGCCATCAACACAGAACCGCCGCTGCAGGTCTTTGGCGAGCATACGGGCAACGGCGAAGCTCTAGCACATTTCATCCTCGAGCATTACGGCGAGTGGTATCGAGGCCGCGAATTACGACCGACATTGCTCTTCCTCGTCGGAGAGCAACGCCGTGACATTATACCATCCATGCTGAGAAGTACGCGTCTCAAGGATGCCGAAAGGATATGCGTGGCCGAAATCGTGGTTTACGCTACCAGTGTGATGGAGTCGTTCCCTCGGGAGTTCACATCCATTATTCGTGAGACGAGCCAGGAGCAAGAACGCTGGATCGTCGTCTTCTCCCCCACAGGCTGCGAATGTGTGTTGCGTCGCCTTGACTGGCTCGATCCACGCACGTGCAAGGTCAAGCGAGACCGTAGAGATGGCAGGACATTCATTGCCACGATTGGTCCGACGACGAGAGCTCACTTGGTCGATCAGTTCGGCTTTCAGCCCGATGTTTCTGCCGAGTCGCCAAGCCCGGACGGGATACTGCAAAGCATTCTTGGTTTCAGGTCGCATCGAAGCCTGAGCTAGTCGACGTCAATATGGAGATGAAACATCTACAACGTGGGACAAATGCAACGGTGCAGAGTATAACTTACGCCTCATCAGCATGTCACATCAATCATCTTCCGACAGTGCAAGCCCATGGGGTGTCACCGAGCGAACGCGTATCTTCATGATGGTGGATAGTCCTACAGAGCTAATGACGCTATGGTAGTGTAGACGACCGCCCGTGGTCTTGCAATGTCATTATTCAGAGACCGAAGTCGTTGTGAGTTTTTGACGCGTGACTTTCTGGGTCAACACTCGGAGACAAGTGCCCCGATGTAAGTCATATATGCAAGGTCTCTCACCTCATCCCCAACGCCGACCCCCGCGCTATTCAACAACACGATGTCCATCAAAGTGCGAGAATATTGAGCTGTGTTGCGAGAGCCCGAGGAATGTTATGTGTGTTTCGGTAGACCCAGAACATTGATCTGTCAAGCAATGTCCACGATGCCACTGAATCACAGAGATGCTCGACTTGGTCCCGTAGGCATCGTCGTCTATTCACCCATGACCCAAATCTCAACACCCCAGACGCCAAACTTGTGACCAGCGTCGCTTAAGGGCTCGTTGCCAAACGTGTCGCATTGCGAGCTATGTCCAATATCCAGAGAGTCGTCCAGCCAGAGCCCATAATGCCCACCGCCGGAGCCAACAGACAAGAATCCGCTCTCGCAGTTAATGTAGCAGTCATTCAGCCCACTGTACGGAAAGGCCTTGAACCTGATGGACTCGGCAACCCCGTAGGCACCCGTATCCGAAGACGTCTCTCCCGCCAAAGTCGTACTTCGAGTAAGATGCGTAGTATCGGCCGAAGGAGGCGGGGGCAGCGGCGCCAGCGTCGACGCCCGCCAGAGGAAACACTCCCCGTTCCCGAAATACGAGGGCGCCGGACGCGGGTACTCTGACAGGTACGCTCCAAAGGTCTACGGCACACGTAGTCGCGCAGGGTCCCGTCAGCGACAACGCAAGCACAAATTGCGCGAGGGAGACAGGTTGACTTACGCCACCTTCCTCATCCTTGACCACGAGGACGAACCCGACCCGCCGGCCCTGAAAGTGCCGACACTTCTGGTACAGCGTCGAGAGGCTCGCGCCGTCCTGCTCAAGACTGTACACGAGGCGCCAGTCCTCGATGATGCGCAGCCTCTCGGGGATCATCGTTCGGATCTCCTCCGCCACGACTGGGCTGAGCAGCCGGGCGGGACGCGGCGTGCTGTCGCGGTAGCCGTGAAGAATCAGCGGCTCCAGCGGCGGCGGCCGGAACGGACTGGCCGTGGCCGCACGCCGACCCGTTGGTGTAAAGACTCCATGGACGCCGTCTCTGTCCACGCCGTCGTCCCGGGCGTGTTCATCGTCGTCATCGTCGTCGTCGTCGGTCGAGAAGCGCCTGACCAGCCCGGTCCACATTGTGAGTGTATCCCTGCCAGAATGCACCTACCTGACAAGGGACGTACTGAAATCAAGGGTGGAAAAGGTGGCAGGTCACAACCTTTTTCCAGGGACAAGGACTCGATTCAGCCGGCGGAAGGTAAAAAGCAAAGGCCTCCCACCCGTCTCAGTCGTCATCAAAAGCGCGTCGACTTCCTGAGTGGCGCGATGTTCGGGAAAAGCGGACACTTTCATTTGAATATAAAAAGAAAAAAGGGAAAAGCAGAGCTATAGAGATGGTGGAGTTGGATGAAAGAATGCCCCTGCGCTTCAGCCGTTACGTGCATCCCCCCATGTGAAGCCTTCAGAGGCACATGGAAGAGACAATCCCAAGTTTGTGGCCCAGGTCGAGAGCGTCAAGATAGAAAAGAGCAACACGAATGAGTCACGAAGAACATTCTGCGTTTCCTTGGAATTGTTGTCTCTGCAAAGCCCGAAAGCGCAGAAGCTTCAAAGCTAACACGACTCCACGAATCAATATAGCCAGCCGTAGACGTCGTCGTGTGCTCCGAGCCAAATAGAGGGGGCTCTTTCCGGCATCCCATTCGTCGCCTGCTTTGCATTGCGCCGTTTCCATCCGGCAAGGTGGTGGGGGTCAAAAGGTGGGGGACGTCCTCGTGACGCAAACGTGGTTATGATTATGAACAGCGAGTCGCCTGAACTGGCCTGTCATACCTCTGTCGCATGCGTTCCCTCAGTTTCGCACGTGTCCAAAGACCTTTTGACACCCAGAAAAACTGGAAATCGACAAAGTGAACGCGGTTGGACGCCTGGAAATGCCTCTGCATGGGTAAATAGCCGTAGCCGCCGAGCGCTTCCTACCGTGCACGGCATGTACCCACATCTATCATCGGTGGTGGTGTGATCAATCACTTCACGCAGCAGACCACAAGTTGAGGCCGCGATGGGTCGTCAATCCCAGGGCTCATGCGATTCGTCAATCCATCAGGTACGTAAGTCCTTTATGTGCCTCATCTGACGAAGCTGCACGCGCGCATTGACCCAGTACTGCCAATCATATTCTTGCCCTTCCTCTCGCCCTTTGCATAGGAAAAAAAATGGATGGACAATATTGCCTCAGCGTTGCATTTGATTCAACCCCGAGGGCCATATGGCCATACATGAGAGCACATCTGTCTATTCAAAGATGCCATGTATAGTGTCGGTGAAACTTGGCTGGTCATGGACTGCAATTGGCATTGAAAATTATACGTCCGAAATTCTGACGAAAGATGCAATTGACCTCAGTGGGGAAGGAGAAAAAGACGAGGAAATAAGGAAAAAAAAAGGAAAAGTGAAGCGTCGGTTATTAGGCAGAGAGTTCGGTGAAACACCTCGTTCTCGGACACATCCCATTCGTGACTTGTTGCCGGGATATCTCCACCAGATGATGCTCTATACTCGATGTCCTTTCGAAGCAGAACTGTGCCGTTATCCAAGCACAAGCTTCCTGCCTCATACCAGAGACGAAGCTGGCCGGACCTCTTGCGCAAGTCTTACCGCATTTCGCCCAACGAGCTCTCCCGTCAAAGTTTGTTGGCGAACAATTTACCTCATGATCTCCTCGTAAATAAGTTGCTTAAGCTGTTCCTTGCTCAAAGTGTCCTTGTGTTTATCGAAGTCGAAAAATGCTGCGGGAATCGGTGGTGCGGTGGGTTCGTCTTCCGGGTCGTGATACGGCTCAAGATAGGGATGCTTCAAGGCCTCCTCAACGGTGATACGCTTGACTGGGTTGAAAGCCAGTAACTTCTCCAGCAGGTCCAGACCAAGTTCTGACGTTTTAGGGAATAGTGTTCGAAAAGGCACCTTTTTCTTAAAGGGCAGAGATCGGATATATTCCCTTGCGCGCCGCGACTTGATGCCATAGTAGTCCTCCATGGTCGGCGTACCCAGGACGTCCAAGATGAGTGTCAACTGGTGGTGGTCTATGCGCGGGGAATTTACACGTCAGCAAAGACCTTTTGAGCGTCTTCAAAGTTTGACTCCCAACATCCGTCCATGCAAACAGGTTACAGACAGGCCACAGCTTGTGCATGAAACGAACATGAAAGGGAGTCAAGTCTGCTCGATGGGAAAAGAGAAGGATGATAACGTACAGTCTTTCCCAGGAAAGAGGGGCTTGCCACTCAGCATTTCAGCCAGGATGCAGCCGACGGACCATACGTCGATAGCCTTCGTGTATTCTTTGAAAGTCAACATGATTTCTGGCGCACGGTACCAGCGCGTCGCAACGTATTCCGTCATGAAGCCCGAGTTGTCCTCCTGCGACGCAGCCGAGCGGGCCAAACCAAAATCGCACACTTTCAAGTCGCAGTTTGCATTGAGGAGAAGATTCGAGGGCTTCAAGTCTCGGTGGAGAACGTTTGCCGAATGCATGGCTTTTAATGCGCGCAACGTCTGATAGATGAAGTACTGGCAGTGATCGTCTGAAAGATCCTGTGTGCGGATAACCCGATGCATGTCGGTTTCCATCAATTCCTGCAGCGCCCAGACAAAGTCAGCTGCATATCACACAGCTACATTGCATTGACCATTGGATGCGTCAAAAATTCAATTGTCAGAGCTTACCTGAATAAGATAAACTTCGTTGAATGTATCATAACCTCGGGGCTTTTGAATATCTAATATCGAGATGATGTTCTCGTGGTTGAAGTAGCGCAAAAGCTTCATTTCTCGAAGCGTCCGGAGGCAAAACATGGAATGATCAAAGGGCGTGATCTTCTTGATGGCAACCTTTTGGCCAGAAGGTTTGTGTATGGCAGAGCTACAAAGTGCACGCCAAATGTGAGAAGAAAAGACGACTTAGCTGGCCCAGGGTGACCCGAATGCACTTACCAAACCACTCCATACGCTCCCTCGCCGACAACATCCTGGATATCATACTGTTCGCTCACATTGAACGAGATTTTTCGAGAGCCTCCCGCGTTTGGAGGATTTGAGCGAGACATGTTGACCCCGACGTGATGCGTGTGAGCGAGCAAGCTTTCTGAAATGGCGGGGTAAGGATGCTGCGAGAGGAATTTCGATGCACGCCGCTATTGCCGCCTTCATCAACGTCAAGAAGTGGCAATTCGTCAAACAATTGCCCAAGTGATCAGACGGGAAGGTACAGCGAGCGAGCCGACAGCGACGGCAAGGTGGCCCAGAGAATGAACAGACACGGGGCGGGCAAACGTGGTCCGACCCGAAGCCAAAGGGGGAAAAGATGATTTAGCGAAAGGCAGGATTGCGAGATCGCTCATGGACGAGTACGAGAGGGACAGCGATGGTAGAATTTTCGCCAAGCCGAGCAAAGACAGGCACACCCTGCAAGCTTGGGAGGCAGAGTTGTCTCTCGCACTCTCTCGTTCTTTGTTCGCGCTTGTCGTCCTCAGAAGGTGCTTAATGTATTACGTCCCTGTCCCCCCGCTCGGGCCCGACTTCGACTATGCTGCCTCGGTCTCTCGACCAAAAAAGAGACTTGGCGGACAAAAGGGTTCAGAGGGGGATTGACAGGAGGATTGACGTGACAAACGATGATTGCGAAGGTTGACGGTCTGCTCCTTGTCTTTTGTGTGTCGTGCGTTGTTTCGAAAAGGCGACGACGGCTGCGCTCTGAGATGCGAAAGGAGTCGGGAGAACCAAAGTGAGACGGGACACGCTTGTTGCAAGAGTAGTGATACCAGGCCGGTCGACCTTAATGGCGGGGTTTCGTTAGGTGGCCGGGGGGAAAGGGTCCAGGTGGCGGTCGAAACTGGCTACGTGGGGATAAAGGGGATCGAAGAAGCTGCTAGCAGTGAGCTCTGCCAGTTTCAAGTCAAGCCCGAGGATAAGACGTGCGACAAATGCGGGTTCTGTCGATGGGGGATTACAATGACCCGCAGAAAGCGATCGATTTGCGTCGACCGCACGAGTGCCCGGGCTGTTCCCGGTCTTTTGATGCACGAGGACCGGGATCGAGCATGGACAAGAAAGAACTAATGGAAGAATATCAAGGGAAAAAAAGGGAAATGCTGTCACCCCTCCCGCCAAAAAGGGGAAGCAAGGTTAGGAGGAGCTCGTTGGGGACTGGAGACGCTGAGATGAGTGGGAACGAGAGAGAGAAAGAGAGAGAGAGAGAGACAAGACCTGGCAGGTGAGGTCTGCATCGTTTGCCCGGGAAGAGTGACCAGCGGACATATTAATAGGGGACGGTTTTTAACTCCACGGCGGCAATGAGAGGGGGTCGCTTGGTATTTGTCCGGGTTTGGATGTGGCAGGGGCCGCAAGAGAATCAGCGTATAAAGTACCGAGTACAGTCCCAACCTCTCATCGAAGTAGGTGATGTGGTCATTTGTGGTTCACGAGCCCAGTGGATGAGACCCAATGCGCATGCACCAATGAGCACAAGTCAGCCTACACATCTCACTTCCTCCACCCCCAAAACGAAGCTGACCGAGAGGTCGTGTTTGCGCGGATTGGGGTACCCAGGAACGGAGCGGATGTAGGCGCGCACATCGTGGCTGTCAGAAATCAGTATTCGCGAAGTACCTGTTCAATCTGACCACTCAACTTACCTGAGGGAGCTGATTGGGACGCACAGATTGACTGACACATGCACGGATGGCTTCCACAGCCATGACTAGCGCAACTTCGGTCTAACGAATAGCTATCTCTGCTTCATCTGAAAAATCGCGCCGTCGCTGGCCATCTGCACGTTGAGATGTGCCAACCCACCGGTTCCTTCGCTTAATTAATATCCGTCAATTGGCTCGTCTGGCACGCCTTACCCATGAATTGGGCCTCGTGTGAAGTACTCCGTACTCCGTACATGACTGCAAGACGAAAGAGTCAAGAGTCCGGAACGCTGCTGCATCATCACACATGCTCTGAGCTGGACAAGCGCGTGCATTGTGCCGATCGAGGCAAAGCGGGTCACTTCACTCACAATGGAGGAATGTGATTGGTCGCTGCCCCAATTGCACACACACACACACACACCCACACCCCAACCACCCAAACCTGCTACGTACTGGGATCTCAAGTACTTGCTTTATGGAGCGCTCCGTAACCCGTGCTCCGTACTCCATAAGTCCGTAACGGCGCAGGATACTCCATATATGGAGCGGCTTCACGCTAGCAAAGAATCCAGCGGCAAGCTTTCCCCATCCGCTGCCAGGGCTCGTCCATGCATCGACACGCTTAACCTGCATGAGGCCCGTAGCGGGTCGCTGCAAGTCCCTCCTCTCCTCGAGATGGAGCGAAAGCGTGTGATGCGCACCCGCTGGCCCGTCTCCCTCCCTCTCGCGGCTACCATTGAGCCCGAACCTCTATGGAGAAAGAAGGAAAAAAGGCGAGCTTGACCGGATGGTGGTTGGTGAGACTTGAACAATGTCCTGCCACATGATCATAGCATCGAGTGAAGCGCCGTGAACGCCGTCAAAGGCGCATACTTCCGGAGTTCATACTCCGTACATACATCATACAGGACGTTTGTCTTGTTCTGGCACACCTTGCTTGGTTCTTAGTTCCGCCGAGCTGGAGTCAAGCTCCCATGACTGACTGGGTTGAACAAGAGCCCGGCCAAGGCATCACATTAGGAAAGTTGACCTTGGCAACAGACGGGTCGTACAGAAAAAATACCTCATCTTTGCCTTAACCGCCTGGTGCTCATTCCGGTTCAAGGGCGAGGCGGCTATTGCAGCCACGCAAGAGGCCAATTGACTGACGCCTTTCATCCCACAAAATTCTTCCCCACCTTGGCCAAGCATCTCGTTTTCGTCAGCTCATGGACGATGCAGGTGTCCTTTGTCTAAGTACGCTGCACCTCTTGTCCCAGATGCTACCGTATTGCAAATCAGAGCATGCAGGTACAGCCACGATCTCCTGCACCTGCGCCTGCATCTGCGCGTGTCCATCCCAAGTACGGAGTACATCTTCCGTGTCTGCGCAGGTTAGATGAATGTAGCCCAGCCTCGGCTCCTAGGAGTAAGAAGTAGAAATGTGTGTGGTATGTTACCAGCAAGTATCCTTGTCAATCTGCCAATCATGTCGATCGAGTGCGTCTTCCCTTGTGATTGACCTCACCGCGTTGTCATTCCACCGTCGTTTGTTTTTACCCGCCGGAGCGCCCGTGCCTTTGTATGTACCAACTACTCATCATCCAGAATACGGCTTCTCATAAAGACCCAAGCGCAGGCCAGGACGCTCGTTTTCTATTCGCACGACTTGGAGACACGCTCTATCATTAGATCAGGAATGTTTATGGGTCTTGGAAAATGGGTGATGTTTTTATAAGTGTCGGTTTCTATCTTCCCAAGTTTAACATTCGGAAAATGCGGCGCCGTCGCAATGTCGCCACATCACTTTGTACATCATACGCTGTCATACATCCCCTCTCGAATGACTGATGATGGACCGATGCACCCTGCTTTTGTCTCTTCCCCATCTGCCAACACACAAACGCCAACGAAGAACAAAAGACAGCACGCGAGAACGAACGAGGCTTCCTCGCCAATAGCTGACGCTCAAAGGCGTTTCTCGGGAGGTTGAGAATTATTGTACAACCTAACAAAGGTCAGCTGAACGACTCATGGTCACAGAAAATGGCACGAGCTGTGCAGTCGGGCGTCGGTCTATCTCATCCTACCTTTTCTCTCAGAACGCCGAGCCATTGGGCCGCACTGACTGCTTGATCTGCCCTGTCCTCCACCAATAATGTCTGAGCCCAAAGCTTCAAGCTGGGCTCCCCATCCTCCCTCACGATGTAGAGATGTGGCACTGTGACGCTTCCCACTCCGAGCGATTTGTGATCTTTGCTCTTCTGGACGACCGCTCGTACTCTCTCGTTGAAGTCGTTGTCCAACTCTGGAACACGACCTTTGCCAACTTGCACTTGTGTACGACTCTCAACGCCAAAGACGTCAGCCACGAGCTGATCGACAGCATCCCTTCCCACCCAGAGGAACTGCGTCTGACCATCGTCGATCAAGTACAGTCCGTAGGGCACGAGGCGTTCGGACGAAAGGTTGATCGCAGGAGGCAGTGCAATCTGTCTGGTTTCGCTATCGGGCACCCCGGCATTGTCGGGCATGTCGTGGAGCGAGTACAGTCTGGGATAGATGTATCGCATAAGCAAAGGCACAGGCAAAGTGGACAGCAGACAAAGCGCAGCTGAGCGGATGTCTGAAGGAATGAGGGTCGATTTTCGCAGTCCCACGTTCTTGATCAGTCCGAGGAACAGGACTGGTAAACCACGTAGGTTGCTGGGAAACTGTAGACCACCGCCACCCATGCTGCCTCCCCCCAGCTCCTTTTTGAAAGTCTGAAGGAGCTCTGTGAGTTTGGCTTGCAGGGCGTCTCTGGCAGCTTCCAATCCGCTATCGAGTGTTCTCTCCACGGCCTTGTGGCTGAAGTAGGCCGTGATGGCGCACTGATCGGCCGAGGCATACACGTCAGATAAGCTGGTTGTGGTAGGAAGAGACAGTGTTAACACCCGAATGCGTCGTTCGCCGTTGCACGTTGTGTGAAGCACAGCGGCTTGCATGCATACAAAGTTTTTGGTCAGATTCTCGTCGATGGCAACCTCGACAACGTAGCACTGGTCGCGAGGGAAAGCAGGAAATGCGCACAGGTCCGAGCTGCGATTGAAAAAATTGCCGTAGAAAGCATTCATTCGCAGGCCGGTTGTTGCACGCACGCGAAGCACTGCCTCCAGACCAATCTCCGAAGAGAGGAAGTCGCTGAACTCGGAAGCAAACTTGACCGCGTCCTCCGGACGAGATGCGTGCCAACCTGGATAGAACCATGTTTGACCGCCGGTGTACCTCGGAAGATTGCTCAGCGACGCCACGTCTTGATATTGCGAGGAGAACAAGAACATGTCGATGGACACCTGGTTCTTGGAGCATTCCACTGCAAAGCTCTTGTAGAAGCTGTTTGCAGTCTGGAGCAGTCCTCCCTCTCTGGAGGTACCAAGTAATTTCTTGTCTTCTCTCATGTCTAGTTTCCCATCGCCGACAGAGGGCAGAGACGCGGTTAAGATGACGATTTTGCCACCCAGAGCCGAGATCAGTTTATGACCAGCTCTCAGAGCTGGGCCTAGGCAGGATCCGTTGACATTGTTGTTTTGAAACATATCCGGAAGCTTCTGCAAGAAGCTCTCGATGCTTTGACGGCTTTCCGTCAAAGAAACAAGGAGATCGTGAGGCACGGGAAGGAAAGGCTCCTCCAAATCACTGACAACCAGCATATGGGTCTCGCCATTTTCGTCCTCGTCTTTCGGTATAGAAAAGTAATGAAGACTGGTATCGACGGCCAGGAAGCCCAACCTGGTACGGCGATCGGCATTTGGAATCCTGCTCAGGCTATCGAGAATTGTGCGGGCGCTCGTCGCTAACAGACCGTTGGACACTGCAGCGAAGCTCACGTCGAAGAGGAAAAGATAGACCAATGGTTGCGGGGGTCGAACCATGTATTCCTGAGGTGCGACGAACTCCACCACAGAATGGTTCAGCTCGTGACGCTGGAGTCTGTCGACGGTTTGCTGTGCAGCGGCATCCCAGTCGAAAGCCTGAGGGACGTCATTACTCAGGTTGCACATGTTGCATCTCCAGCGGTGCCCGTGGTCTAGAAATGTAACGAAGGGGTTGATATAGGTTCTGCAGCGGCGACATCGAGCAATGACTTGGTCCTGAACGACGGGAATTTGATCCTCGTCATCGTGGAGAGCGCCGTAAGGCTGGATGACGAGCGCGAAGGGAAGCTTGGACTTTTTGAGCAACGAATTGGTCGAAGGCACAGCATTGACGGTAGACCTGATGTATCGTGACGGGCAGTTCGCATTGGGAGAGGGGGTCACGCTCGACTGCGGGAGAGAACATGGTTCGTCAGTGATAACATCCCCAGAGTTTCCATCCGTTATCTCGACAGAGCAGTCAAACTAACATTGGGTGGCAGGATGATTGGCGGCGGGGGATAGTCCAACTCTGCCACTGAGAATGGGCTGTTGATGAGGTCGGTAGGATGCAAGTGATAGAGCGGCCCAGCTCGAGCAGGTTGCTGTACCGGCGCCGCTCCGGGTTGCTGGTATTGCGGTTGCTGATACTGTGGCTGTTGGTATTGCGGCTGCTGGTATTGCCCTTGCGCCTGTCCGGTGATGCTCATACCGCCCATGCCCTGGGTGACGCCAGCTATCCCCGGAGTGCCAGGTTGAGGGACAAGATTATTGCTGTATCCCTGGTCGACGGTCTGGTAGCCACCACCACCAAGAGGCGCCGGTTGTTGCGCAAAGCCAGGCGCCTGCGCATATTGGTAGCCCTGACCGACTGCGCCCTGCTGCGGCTCGGTCTGAGGATAGCTTCCAAAAGCAGCAGCAGGTGTCCCATACGGTTGGCCGCCACCTTGCACCTGGCCGCCTACACCGGCATTGGCACCGGCACCGACCTCGAAAGCCTGCGCGGCATACCCTCTCTTCTTCTTCTTGGACGGCGCGGCAGCGAAGTCTTGCGGGGCGATATCGCCTTGGGTAGATTGGTCAGCCGGCTGCGAATGACCAGGGAACTGGCCATACTCTTGGCTGGAAGGAGCCGACATGGTCAGGAGACGAGGTTGCAATGAGGGATACTGCGATGGCGCCCCGAGATCTGGACGTCGGTGAAGGGGAGGCGGGCGAATTGAGAAGAGGATAGGAGAACGGGGGGGCGAGAAGTCCAGAAGGAGAAGACGGGGGACCTGACGAGGTTGGCGGCACGACCACAGCTGAGCCCCTTCAGCAGCTGGATTCGGAGTCAAGATTCGAGACGGCTTCACCCGCTGAGAGGAGGATTTGGAGCAAGGGGAAGGAGAAGACGGTCAGCGTTCCGCCAGCTGGCCGGAGTGACGAGGGTCTGTGGTGGTGGTGGTGGGCAAAATTAGGTCCCCACCAGGCAGAGGCCAGGGACTTGTCGAGGCATTCGCAAGCAGTTTTTTGCTGGTTATCCAGGGCTGGCCTGGGAGCACAGCTGTCCTTTTCCGTCCTGCGAGTGCAGGCCGAGCAAGCGCTGGGAGGGGCGCAGTGGGGCGCCGCAGCTCTGGGAATCTCGAGGTCATCCGCCGAAACGGCCCGGCAGCCAGCCTGCTTACCGTACTTGATATCATGCTTGCTCGGGAGAGCGTTGCGTGATGCCTCAAGGAAGAAACTTACCTCTGGATTTCTCTTGCTTGTCTTGATCTTGTTCAGAAAGGTGCTTCAGCGGGTGCAAGGGATGTGACGTGGTTCGTTGACAGCCAACTGATCTAGGACTACTGCTTTGCAGAAAGACCTAGACCTTCCAATCGAGAGAGCTCCCCAGTTAAAATGTCAGACCGGAATGACACTGTGTATTTAAAACTGATGCTGTGCTTTCGCCTCCATCACAAGTACTGGAGCAATTTACAAAGCTTGGTTAAGAGACCTGCTAAGGATCATCAAGCCATTGTCAGAGCTCAAAGACCCCTATAAAAATCTGTCCCAGCCTTCCTATTCCAGGCCTGGGTCGGAGGTCTAGCCGCGTCTTCCCCAAGTCTCGTCCCGACGCCGTGCAAGCCCACTGCGGAAGGCAGCTCGACGAGGCACGATCGAAGTCTTGTCGCTTCACCACATGACCACTACGGAAGTCAGCCTGCAGATCAGTTCACAGGCCGCGTAGTTGTTTCGATGGGCTGGCAGTCATGCAGACCTGCCCCTTTTCCTTGCTCACAAACATGCCATCGTTGCGATCGACAACGCGCGTGTTTGTCTGAATGGGGTATTCAAAGAATGGCAAATGGCAGTCTCCTTGGTTCTTGATCCCGTGGGGTGCGCAGACGAGGACCACGTCGCTAATAGAAGGGAATCAGCGAGATGCGCCAAGTCAGCTGATCGCCGCCGCTTCTTCTTTCTCCATCTGCACCGCGTGCTGCTAGCATGTGAGGGAGGGCAAGCCGTTGAATCGAAGGCCGCCCGTCATACCCAATGCAACGGCGCATCCGCTTGTTCGTTCGATAAGGGCTCCCTGCCAGGTGCCTTTCTCTGCGTCCCTTTCGTAGCCTCGTGTCCAAAGCAAGTTGCCAAAAAAAAAAAAATAGAAGAAGAGTTTCTTAATTTTACAAAAAAAAAAACCCCTAATTTTATTTCACAATACTTCGGCGACTGGGCACAACTTGCCCAAGCCAACCGCCAAGGCATCTCATCCGTCCGATAAGAAAGGCGGATGGGGGGGGGGGGGTTCGCGTCAACCCCCCTGATCAAGCTCGATATATAGGCCCATTGTTTCAGCGTCAGCCGGCCCGTAACCACCAGATATCAAACTGACGTGGAGTTGGTAGGACAGGGGGCCTTGACCTCTCTCTCTTCCTCAACGGCCGACCGCAAAAGAAGCGAAACCCTTCTTCCTTCGCATGTATGACTGCAGGCTCACCTTGAACCACATCGACCTTTTTCGTCTTTTCTCTCTTTCTTTCTTCTTCCCCTTTTGCTTCTTTCTACCGGACGCTTTTCATTCTTCTCCTAGTCGTCGCAGCGCTGTTTGCTCGCGCATGCACCTCACTGACCCCTTGTTCCTTGCTTTCTTTGCCTTCCCGTGCAGACATCGCATCAGTCTCCCACTTTTGTCACCAGCCGAAAACCATTTGTCACCTATACGCACTCCCCCACAGGTTGCTGCCTTGTCCGCTCGCTCGCTTGCTGGCTCGCCCGCCCGGCATTAGCCCTCGATATCACCAACCCCGTGCCGCCTTTGCGCAATCTCCGCCGCCCGCGCCTCAATACCACCAGGACGCTGGGTGTGCTTTCTTCGCGAGGACAGCTATGGCTTCAATCATCGGGTAAGTTGTCTCTCTCTCACCATCAGTCCGCCGTAAAGCACCGCCACGCGCAAATGCAGACGCGTTACCGCCTCAGGCGCAAGGACAGACAAAATAAAGAAGACCACTCCTTATTCCCATCTTTTGCTCATATCAAGGGTCACCCCCCGACCCCCCGCCTTTTCCCTAGGAAACTCATCCCCCTCATCATCGCCATCACCATCGTCTCGGCAATCGGATGGGTCCTCTACCAAGTTTACGACTCCGTCACCAAAATTCGAGACACGGCGTCCGAGCGCATGGGCAAGAACCATGTCGTCTTCACAAAGGACGGCGTCCGCGTCGGCGTCAAGCACGTCCAAAACGAAAACTACGTTGACAAGACGCAGAGCTGGGTCGTCAAGGCCTGGAATCTGGGACAGCCCAAAGCTGATGCAGAGCTGTATGTTGCTTCCCCTTGACGCTGCGACGTCGCAGAGACTGACTTCTCTGCGTGCTTGACTGTTGGGCTCTTGAAGACAAAAGAGAAAGTGAGTCGCTGGGCGTCATGGCCTCAGATGCGAGGCCCAAAAAAAAAAGAGATCAATACAATGTCTTCTTTCTTGCAGCCTTTCATCCATAACACAACTCCGTACCTATTAGCACAAGTCTGCCTGCTTCGGTGGCAGGTGGGATATGCAGGTTCCACAACCTGCAGAGGCAGGGGTGGTTTTCGGTCTCCTTCTTCTTCTTCTTATCTTTTTTTGCTTTTTACTTGTCCCGTCTTTACGCTTTTGCCGCATGGTGTCTCGCGCTTTGCTCTAGATGAATGGATGACGGCATGTTCTCTATCAGTTTCGAATTCAAGTAAGTGGAAGGATGGACCGTATACAAATGATCAAAAGTTCGTGCCATCTGTGCTGGAATGGGCGTTCGCAAGCAGGATGGGATTCGGCAAATATGTATTCATAGCGTCATTATGTGGTCACATTTGTATGTTTCAAATTTCGATACGTCGGTCATACACAACATACAGATTATGTACATGCAATGCCGCAAGAGGCTACGCACCAACCTCAAGCGCCCTCCATCGTAATATACCTTCATGTCCAAAAATCGATGTTCAATACCCGAGACGCTGATGATATCTTTCGTGTAACATTGTGCACAGCCTCAATAATCAAATATGCTTGATGACTGTGATGTCTGTCGAGGACAAGTAACCTCCGATATTGCAGAGCAAATGTTGCACATCGACATATTGCCATCATCATAAGTGCCATGCTGTACTCCTCAGACCTCGGGGACACATGTTCCATCAGGTCAAGCCGTGTATGATGACTACGGCAAAGAAGAAGACAAAGTAGCCTGCCATTATGATTTCATATGGCAGTAGTCGTAACATGCTGAAACTCGAGCCAATTCTTCGTTATCCGTTCGTCCATATTATTGTCAGAAGTATTTATGGTCATCGTCAGAATGTCAGCAGCTTCCTGATCCAATTTTTCTTTCTCATCCGTCTCGGACTGAGGGACCAAAGGGTTGGCGAGAAAGCTTGGTGTTGGCCGCGGCAGCTTCGAGGACAATTGTCGCTCAAAATCGTGAGTCAACGGGAACGGCCTCGCAATCATGCCATCTCTGCAGATGAGCATGGAGGGGATGCGAATGTTCAACTGTCACGAGTTAGTTGGCGAAGCTTTTTGACGGTGCACCGGACAAGCAGGCGAGGCCAGATCAAACGTACCTGAGTGAGCAACAAAGCATAACGAACGCCGAGCTGAGTCCCTATATACTGAAGTCGGCCGCGGACCCATGATCGCTGAGAGTCAGTCAAGTAGTCCAGGGAGTGTATGAAGGCGAGCGGCCAGGTCATGAAATATCCGGACAGTCCTTTTGAAGAATCATCTTCTCCGCAAGCAAAGGTTGATAGGTTCGCCCTTTCAAGAAGATCCTTGCGTTTGCAAAACCACCCTAGCTGGTATGGTACGGACGAGATGACATCTGTGACAATGTCTACCGATGTTCGTGCAGCATTGGCATACTCGGGAGTGGTCCTGTAGTCTACTGGGGCACACACCCAAGCGGCGCATCGAACAATAATAGAGTTGAGAATGATCCTCGCGCAGCGCAACATGTTCCAGATGGTAGCAACCCAGAGATCGTTGTACACGTCCACCCTACCCGGATAGACTTCGGCCTTGGTGTAATCCCCGTTGGGTACGTTGTCTTCCCACGTAGCAGTTTTGCACTGGAAATAATCAGGAAGGTTCCTGCACCAGCTGGCGCACGCCTGATCTTGGGCCTGACAACGCCGAATCATGTCGATGACGATTTCCATGTTGTGTCCGCTCCGTGGAACAGTGGTCAGCAATCGGTTCGCCTCTGCTCTCAACTCTCCAACCTTGATGCAGAGTCGCTGACATTCCGATGCGTGTCTATCTCTGACGGCATCTTCAATCCACCACGAGACGTCCATTCCCGGCGCTTTGGACGTGCTGAGGCTATGGATGATCTGTTTCAACCGTCAGCAGGGTGGTTCGAACGACATTATGACAGCATCAAAGAAAAAAATAGAAGGTGAGTCATGGGCATTGTGGGATCGTACCATTTGCGTGCGAACCGCAATAAACATATTGAGACCAACTTTTGTCCGAAGTTGCTTGCGACCGCGCGCTTTGGTTAGCTGGATTGCACCTTCGATATGTGAGCCCCAAGCGAGCATGCCCATAGTTTTTGCTGTGATATTCTCGAATAGACCAAGCAGCAACACAGCTGCAAGCGTTGCATCCTCCTTCGCAACGTCGGGATCACGCAGCGCGGCAAAGGTCGTTGACAGCGCTTTGGTATATTTACCAAGCGCCTGCTTTTCGAAATGATTTCGATTGCCCACACCGTTGTTCAACGATGCCAAGGCGCAGGCCTCGAAGGCATATTTGTAGTGTGTGGGCACCTTGTCGGCTTTCAAAAGCGGTACCACAAACTCCATGAATCCTACTAGGCTGCCATGTCGGGGAACGAGAACATAGTTGGAAATGAAATGACAAGCTGCTTGGTCTTCCAGAGGAAGCTGTGGGGCAGATCCTACACGAGACAACTGCGCCTTTGGTGTTTTCGGTGATTGCGAAGCTCGAACATCGGACGAGGTTGACGAGACCGGTGAGGTTCCAGAGTCTGCGTCCCGCCCTTGTTTATGAGCAAGAGCCTTTTTCGTAGCTTTTCTTGCTCGCCTTTCCGTTGCTTGTGTCTCATTGCGGAACACTAAATCGAACTCATCTTTGTATCCAGGACATATTCTCCGGCTTTTCGCACATTGATTGCAGGTTGGCTTGGTTTCATCGCACTGCACAGATATGCGGTCAGATGATGAGCCGATCAAATTGACAGTTCGTCATTAGGATAGGAGCTTCTCACCTTGATGCGACGGGTCCTGCACATTTGACAGCCCCGTGAGGGCTTACCGCAATACACCATGGTTCCGAACGGGGCGGCAAAACGCCCAAGGGAGCAAGATTGCTTCCTTAGAACGAGGCGAAACGACTGAGCGTTTTCCGAAGAGCAGATATTCTGTGGTGTTTGGCGATTACAGTATCATGGGCACCAAGAGTATATGTTGTTCAACTCCGTTGTCGAAGAGGTTATGGGTTTCGTGCGAGACGATGTGCATGGGCCGAATGGTGTATTTGTGTCCCGACATTCGTCAGTGGTGTGAGAGGAAAATGGGAAGAGGGGGGGCCAAAAAGCAAATGTCGTTTTGTGAAGTCGTCTTGAGTGGGATGGGAACCCCAGAGACGGAGCGAGAATCGATCAAAGTCAAGAGCCACACATGCAATTCCGAGCAAACCAAGTTCCGTTTTCCGCTTTGGTCAGGCCGGAGTTGACTGTTTAAACCAACGTTGTCGGCGAAACTAGAATGCGCACCGTGATGTTGGTCATGCGGAGGTCAATGACTACGTAGAGTCGGTTCCGTTGAGACTTGATGCGGTTCGAAGCGCACCAAGGTCCGATGACCAGATCGAACGGAAACAAGGTCCGAGGCAAAAGGAAAGGAAAGAAAAAAACTTGGTTGCGATTGGAGCTGCAGGCAGCGGGCGAGAGCAGGTCGACGTGCAGGATGAGGGCCGACTGAAGCAGTTTTAAGAAGTCCAAAGCGGGACTATGGGTTTAATGTCACTGTCAGTGGGCCTGGGGTCATTATAATGTATCTGGCTGAAGCAAGGTCTAGCGGTGCTCGAGATGTCCACGGTCGAGTTGGAGAAGGCGAGGGAGGGGGGTGGGATTTGCTCCCTCTCCACAGCCTGTCACAGCAAGCAGCTTCAAGAGACGCCTTGCCATCGGCGAAATAAAGTAGGACATGGGGGGGTGGGGGGTGCCTTCA
>JARJRV010000372.1:0-13224 GCA_030783925.1 Aschersonia sp. MBC 735 | reverse complement strand
CTGCCCGACTTGGATGCGAGCAGCACCCCCCCTGTCCGTCAGTGTCTTCGCTACAAAGCCCCCAAGACCAGAGCCCCCCCACCCCCCTCAGCCCTACTCTACTCCCCCCCCCTCTCGTGGGTGTATGTCAATGTATTGATGTTCTCGATGCACGTATGCTGATGAATCGACGAAAACACCAAGACGAAAGCTGACAGTTCCAATTTGTTCCATGTATCAGTCATTGCCGAGGCTCTCTGTTCATAAAAGCTGTCATAACCGTGGCACCAGGTCAAGTGGCGGCAAAACGAGAGATGCGAAACGGGAGATGGCGCGGGCGGGCAATGGCAGCCTCACATGGACAACAATAGCCATCGACTTCATCGCTGGTTCAGCCACTCGGAACGACACAACCAATGAGAGGCAGCTGCATGTTGTCTGCGTGGGCCGGAAGGGGCTCTACAATTCCTTTGCAGCTTAGCGAAGCTCGTTTTCGAAACTGTCGTCACGAACGGGGGGGCATCCTCGCCAGCACCGGAAAGGCGCCACCGTCATGGACTCTGTTTATGCAAGCCTTTTGACTTCTTTGGAGTCCGCAACTGCGTCTTTCGAGTGGTTGGCGGTCATTCCTTAACGTCTGCCTCGACGGCACTCTCTATCCAGGTAAAGGAGCTGGTAGGTGCTTTGTCTCACAGAGCTCGAGCCCTCCTCCTATCCGTGGTGTCAACATCCCCCGGACGGAGGCGGTTAGGAAACGAGGGACAGGCTGCTAGATCTGCGTCGATCGGTCCAGAACGTACTGCGTGGCAGAATAGGGCGCTGCGGCGAACTTCCGCGTCTAGACGCCTTTGCTACATGATGCCAACTTGTCAAGGATTGTTCCGCCACAAACTGCCCGTCCCGTGTGCTTATCTCTTCTGCGAATGAAAAGTCAGTCCGCATCACATCCCCAACGTCTCGCTGAGCATGTGATGAAGGCTAAGCGCGCGAGTCCCTTCGTTTTGGACTTGTCAGATATGCTCGTCCAGGCGCGTGACAAAACAGTGATGCTCGGCTTTTACTGGGAACGGAGCGTTCACTCCGAGACTGACGAGGACTTCCTAGTTGATTCAGGGACGAGCGTTTCTGCACTGGTGACGGGCCGAAGGGCCGTAGCGTCTTGCCGAAGGTTGACGTGAACTGGAGGCTTTCGCTTCTGTCAAGATCTTCAGCGAGACAACCTAGCGCGAAGCTCCATTTGCGCACGGTCCCTCGAGTGTCTTGCACTAAGTAGACGCCAATTTACACAGCGAATTGGAGACTCGGAGCCAGTGTGAACTGGTCATTTTTTTCAAAAGAAAATAAATGGCCTGGTGGCGATAGCCCCCCCTGGCTTTGTTTTCAACGAAAGCCAACGAGAAACTCCCGTCTTCGAAATTACCATGCACGAAGCGACGAATTAAAACTCCAGATAGTCACCAGCACGGTCACAAGCCCTTTGAGCATCGACTATTGTCGTCGTTAGCCGCCGGACGGCAACGCCTTCGCCCGAACGCAAGTCGCTGTACTCAGACAAGGGCAGTGGCGCCCCCCCCCCTTTTTGTCCAGGCAGCCACCCAACGTATTGGTTCCATTGTGCTCTAAAAGTCTCGTCCCCCGCCGTCGAAACTATCGAGTGGCTGTTTGCGTCGATTTCACCTTGAGCTGGTGCCAAAGCTTATTGCCCCATCCTCAGCCTCAAGACTGCCCACCCCCCTAAGCACCCAACAGAAGCTTGGCGGCGCGGATCGACTCGCGCCCAATCTGAATAAGGCCAGGAAGAAGAAGGCGCAGACGAAAAGACAAGAGGTCAAGGAGTGCGCATTCACTTCGACAGAATGCCGAAAATTGGCTTAATGCAATTTAGGACCCAAGTGGGCCGAGTCAACGAGAACATAGACCGTGCTGACTCTCTGCTGCCCGATCCAGCGGTGCACTTGGACTTGCTCGTTCTGCCTGAGCTTGCCCTCTCAGGTATGTCGTGTTGACGCGTGGCCGACTTTGGGGGTCGCGGGAAGCTCGTGATGGGCTCTTTCGAAGCAGTGAGCCATGAATCTCACCGTGCGCAGGCTACAATTTCAAAAACTTGCCGGAAATCTTGCCCTTTCTCGAGAAATCCAAATCTGGAATCACTGCTGCTTGGGCGACGGCAAAGGCTCTCGAGTACGATTGCTATGTCGTGGTGGGGTATCCTGAGAAGGTCGACGTCTTCCCGAATCCGGAATACTACAACTCAGCCATCGTCGTGAACGGCGACGGCGAAATTGTAGCAAACTACAGAAAGTCTCACTTGTATTATACCGATGAGACCTGGGCCCGAGAAGGGAGAGGGGGTTTCTACAAAGGGCTTCTTCCTAAGCTTGGGAATGTGTCAATAGGTATCTGTAAGTGTCAAGTGAAGCTGCCTCTGTGCCGTACACGCGAGCAGAAAAGCACATTACTTATGGATTTATTACAGGCATGGACTTGAAGTTCGTTTCTCTCAGTGTGACTTTCCAAACCCTCTCGCCGCCTCGGCCACTAAAAAATGCTGCAGCCCTAAACGATTCGAGGCACCCTGGGACGCGTTCGAGTTTTCGTTCCACGTGCTCGAAGCTCAGTCCAACCTCGTAATTATGTCCATGGCATGGTCGACCAGAGCGGATCAAGGGGCATTCGGCGCAGTACCCAACGAGCCCGACTGGGACACTTTGTTGTATTGGATCAGAAGATTTGAGCCACTCATCCGTGCGAAAAAAGGCGAGAAGACCATTTTGGTTCTCTGCAACCGGTGCGGATGCGAAGACGACGCGACCTACGCAGGAACAAGCGCTGTCATTGGCATACAGGATGGAGAAGTCACGTTGTACGGAATCCTTGGCCGGGACGAGGAGCGGTTGCTCATTGTCGATACAGATAAAGAACCTCTCAGACGACTGGTGTACCGTCCTGATGATTCAGAGGAAAACGACGTTCCTCTGGCTCGCACGCCATTTGCGAGCACCGCCGAGCAGCAGACGGATGGCACTACGGACGTCGGGAAGCAGAATAAATCGCAAGCAGAAACGGGAAATGTAACTGTCTCGGAGGGCCCAGCCAAAACTGCCGAGAGACAATTGACAACAAGCAGTTGGAAGGTCGACCCGTCCGCGTCTGACTCTACTCCCTCTTCAACGATGAGACCAAAGCTCACCATACCAAAGTCAACGTCTGAGAATGTCTTACCATCTTCTTCGCTTGCCGGTACTTCATACGGGGATTCTAAACGAGCCGTCTCGTTAGCGGAAGCCGACAAAGGGAAGACTCTAGTACATGGGATTAAAATGAATGCTCAATCACCAGAAGACAGCACTCCTTACCCTGACAGCGGCACGCCACTCGGCGGCCATCCGCAGTCAAGAAGAACCTACGAAGAAAACTTCTCGATCGATCGAACGAATGACAGGCTCTCGCCATCGACGCCGAGTACCGCTGTCGAGAAGACCCCCCGAACCCTCGTCTCTGATGACGACTGGCAGCCGGACACTCCGACTGGCGAAATACTCGAAGCTTTCCCATGGCCCCCCCGGAGGTCGCCTTCGGACATACATAGCAAGAAAGGCACAGAAAGCTCGGCACGCCAACATGCTGGCCGGCAAGACGCTGCACAGAAGTCATTTGGGCCAGCCCCGTCAAGCATGCTGTCCAACAGAGCGCGTCGCTCCCGGACCGGAGAACGAGATGCGTTCCCGACGAGCGAACGGACCATTTCACGACCATCCGCTCCGAAGTCGTATAACGCGAGTCTCCCCAGGACAACAAACCCGCTGGATCAACCTCTGAGTCAGCCCGAGTTTGTCGCAGCTTTGACTAAACACCTTGAGAGCGTCTCGCGGCGTGCTGATGCCGTGCGAACGAGGTCGAACACCATGACGCAATCTCGAAGAAAAATTCCCGGGAAGCACGGCACGATAACAGCACAAGTTGGTCAACAGACAATTGACTCTCTCAAGGGTCTACGTGGTGCAATATCCCAAGCCAGTCACACTCGACGTCTATCGTCCTCAGCATCAAGCATCATGACGATACGACCTCCGCGGCCGTCTCTGACGGACCCCTTACCAACAAGGAACGCCGATCGGGGCCGCCAGACAGCACAGGAGCGATCATCGCATCAGCGCGAAGCAAATGGTCATCGACGAACGCCATCAGTAGACTCCATTGCAGCGCATGCGTACTATGACCCATTTCGCGACCCGTCTTCTCAAGCACGTCACAATGCCGGCCGACGCTCATCTGGCACCGGACCTCCAGGAGTCGATTGGCGTCATCACCAGAGGCCCGGGAGGGTGGTCTATCCGTTTGGTCTGGAACCTGAACGGGCTGCCCCCGCTGGTACTCGCAACGCCACGCCGACCGCACCAGCCGATCCGCCTCCTCGTGCTTCCATCCCTCTGATGCCTTCGTCCGAGCAGCACACCTATTCGGACCATGTGTTTGAAGTTCGAGTCACAGTCCGTTCAAGACCTCGGAGGCCGACCGACGCTTCATTTGAGGATGCAAGATGCAGGACAATACGTCGTGTCGACGGGTTTGCGCAGTACACGCAGGACCGCCCACGCGCGTGCCGACCACGGGCGTCTATCGAATATGGCCGTGTTGGGCAGAAGATCCGTCTCAAGGTCTGTGCCAAGTTCATGATTCACGAATAAAGCCAGTCAGATGCGTATGCAAGGATCATGTATGTTGCAATTCCTCATTGAGTGCCTTTCTGCGGCTGGTTTCGCAAAAGGCTACAGCTGTATCTAAGTGAGGCAATGAATGACAGCGTTGCAAGTGAGTTGGTCGTTCAATTTGGTTTTTTCCTTCTTTCTGGCGCATCATATTTGTTTTCGAGTGTCTTGCATGATGTACATGGTACGTGAGGTATGGACAGATCGCTTTATAAGATGATGGGCCATGACAGCGCGCGCTCCTCGCCGTCGTTAACCCATGGGGTTTTCTTCTTTCTGTTCTTCTTCTTCTCTTTTTGAGGCTCTGCAGCATAGATTGGATGCAAAGTTGTGCTTAGAGGTGGTAAGAAGGGGGCTGCAGGAGACGATTTTGAAATCACAGTCTTTGGCAACGTACTTCAGCCTCATGTTGACCCTGCAAACACCCCAACATGGACCACGGATAGTTTCGCCAATTGCTACATGTCTCAAGTCAAACTCGGCCCTGGCGACCAGCCCTCCTCCAATGGCACCCCAATGCCCACAGAGTGCGGAGTGGTCGCCACGAGAACGACCATAAACTCACCGGCGAGCAAAACTACCTTGATCCTCGTTCGTGTCCGTCTCCACCAGCTTGCCTCCCTCCGCACAAAAGCTGTCAATGTGAAGAGGGAAAAGTGAAACCCTCGGCCCTTGCAAATTGTCACGTCAAAAATGGCGCAGCCATGACTGGCCGATAATTGACGGGCTTAGTAACCCTTATGTACCGCGACACAAATGCAGCGCGAACCGGGCTGCTACCCCCCGCTTCAAGTTCCACGATGTACGGAGGAGAACCATAGCGATCGTCTGCAAAGGTGGGCTTGAGTGGTGAGTGGTACGCCAAGACCTGCTCCCTGTCGATCAGCGGATCATGTCGGAGCAGGGCGCTTGACGCACAAATCAGCCGCTGCATACGGATGATTTGCTGCCACTCGCTGCGTGTTGGTTTGTTTGGTACCACCATTCGAGCCTACGCCATGTCGTATAGGTACGACAATTGAGTGGTGACGGGAAGTGATTGAGGTCCTTTGCACCCATAGCCTAAGTCATAAGCCAAGGATAAGCAGCGGCGCACGGGATTGGACATGCCCCATTTGTGAAGCAGCCCATCAGAAGGCTGGAATAAGCGCCGTTGTCTGCACGGACCCGTGCCGCTTGTGGAGAGAATGAAGGCGATTGATTGCTGCAGCTGGCCATCGGAACCCTGAGCCTCCGTCTTGGGAGAGCACTTGCAGACAGAGTCGCTGAAGACACGTTGAACGCCGTGACGTTGACTGTCAATCAGAGCGCGCCAGTTTGAGCGAGTTGGGTCGCGGGCTGAACAGAAATGGTACCTCATCGACGGGGAATCTGGGATCGCAACGCTGCGAGTGCGCTCCCATCTTCCCGATGCATTTACGCGCAGGTAGCACATGGTGAAAGGCTGGACGTGATGCCCTGTGCCGATGCTTTCTCCCACATGAGGGGGAAAACAACCAACGTGGCTGGGCGGGTGATATGCGACGCTGTGGTACCAACTTTTCCATCCAGTAGTTGGTAGTCATTTGGCGCGATATTGGCCGGAGCTATATCATCCTCGCGTCCGACGGGTGAAGGCATTCGACGTCCTGGAACCTCGCGTGTTCATCATCTCAAACGTACTTGGATCGTCTTCATTCCAAACCCTTATTTTTTAACTTCCAAGGGCGTGGAAGAGTCCTCCTACCCTCTTCGGTGTATTTCCTTCCACAGCGTCATGCTGTCCAAAGCCACGGCAAGCCTTGCGTTCGCATGGCTGGTACTGCCCGCAACGCAGGCCATCTTCTGCCCTGTTCAATCGAAATGCGCCGGGAAATGCGGCAATATCCTCAGCACAACGTCAGCAAACGACCTCGTCTGCGAGCAGGGAGCTTTTACCAGCAATCCCACCGGCCAACTGTTCCGCAATTGCATAGAATGCCAAAGATCAGGCGAATACGACGACGGCAAAGACAGCGATGTCCGATCCATGCTGTGTATGTGTGCGATTGCCCGTTGAGCAAAGAGACATTCTGCTGATAAAAAGCAATCGCTCTGCAGACAACCTTCGCTTTGCGGCCTCGTACTGCGTCTGGGGTAATGTACCGACCAAGAACCTTCATGTTGTTGACACACCATGTATAACTTCGTGAGGATCACATGACAAGGCCAGCCCCGACGCACGACGCAAGCTGACTCCGGTCTAGAAAAGCGTGTGGGCCATTTCGCGACGCAGTTCAGTTCGACAACTTGTCCACGGCTCATGACACGTATCAGTACTGCGATATGTGGCCGACAAATGACCATCTCAGCTTCCAGGGATGCACAGATTGTCTGCAGGCCGAGGGGAGGAAAGTCCTGGCAAATTGTGAGCATCCAATCTCTCTCCTTGTGGAACAATTTGTCTCAGACCATTGCCAGTCTTCACTGCCCTTACGGCAGCATGTGAGCAGAAACCGGCCCGTGGTCTCTCGATTGGGCTGGACGGGGAAATCTTCTCTCCGACGGCCATCGCAATCTCCACGCCCAGCTCGACGACCTCCGTTGGATCTGGACCTGACCAGTCTCGACTCACCGTCGGCGCCAAAGTTGGCATATCCGTTGGCGTATTCGTTGGAGTCGTGCTGATCGTAGCATGTGCCATCATGTTCAGAATGCGACGTCGCAGAAAGACAATCCTTCCCCGTCTCAATACTCAGATGGCAACTGGAAGTCGAGACTGGCCTGCCCCGTCTAGAGACGGAGCGGACACGGGCAACGGGCAAGGAGGGGCATTCTTTGTCGGCTACGATGACACGCCTCTCAGTCAGCGCCCTCTGAACGGCTGGGACGATTCCCCTGTCGCCATCAACAGCGACGAGCCCAACGTAGAACGATTCTCGCCGCACCGTGGTCAGGATACAAACCTTCAGGAGATGTCCGCTTCTGTTGTGGCAAACAATCCTAGCGCCGGATATGTAAACACGGTAGCGGACCAGGGAGGTCAGCGGGCATCGTAGACAGCCAGCGAGAGGAAATAAACGCAGAGAACTTCTTGAAGAGCGCACAAATCGAGGATAAAGAGATCAAGACTCAAAGGGAAGAACTTGTGTGACCTCGTCATGCATTGTACTTTAGGTTTACGTACCTGCCGTCGATCAACTTGGCATGCAGCTCCCCGACGGAGCTTATGAACCGCGGGCTGGCCTCGCAGTGCTCCAATTCTCACAAAGTTCAAGCCATGATGCTTCTAAGATATTCGTTCATCTCGAAACGGAAACCAGCTGATCAATTGTGAAGTGGGAAGTGCTTGGCTGCGCCGAAAATGCTCCTCTGCCCGCCGCCCGTCCTCAAAGAGATGCATGACAAAAGCGACTGATCATAGTAAGACACAAAGGGTGATGAAACTTTCGATGGACTTGTGACCCTGAAATAGATCCTCAATCGCATTGAGCTGCCGCCAAAGCCCTACTTTTACTTTTTCACGTTGATGAGGATCTGTTCTCCTGGGCGATTCATGTTTCGATCAACAGTGTGTCATCGAGATTTGTTTATTTGATATCCAGGTACATCAGTTGCGTCGGGACAATAAATGACAAGGACTGTCAGGTCCTCAACACGGTGAAAGCTGTGAAAGTTACGGCACATACATGACGATAGAATGATACCTTCTCTGCGTATCCTATGCTTTTGCCCTGCCTAGGGTCTCCAGGTACTGAGCGGCCACATCTACCACGGCGCTTTCGAAGCTGCGCAATTTCTTGTCACCGAGCAGCTTTGCTGTCTCTCCTGAATCGAACTCTACCGGCCAAGGCGGGATTGTGCCTCTCTTGAAGACGCCGTCAGCGACAGCTTTGGGAAAGGCCTTCTCGACATGGTCAAAAACAGTGTCGTAGTTGATCTTGGTAGAAATGCCAAAATTCGTGGTGTTCCCGGCTGCTGGCAAGTCTGACGCAAGTACACGTAGGTGAATGTCGGCCAAGTCGTCAATGTGCACGAACCCGTCATAGATGGGAAATGGCAGTGTGCCTCCCAACATGCCCATCATGAGAAAGTTGTTGGAGCTGTTGCAGGTCTGCATCATGGTGGCGTCGAGGGCGAGCTCGTTGCGGCCGTAGGTGTAGCCCGGCATAATGTGAGAGATGGTGAAGTGAGGCTCGTGCTTTTTGACGAAGGCGTCAGACTGGTCGAGCTCCATCACCTTGCTGAAGGCGTAGGCAGGAAAGACACCATCAAAAGTCTTTGGCAACGGGTCTGGAACCGGCACTCTGGTCTCAACAGAGACGGCAGTTGGTGGTGGCTCGAGACCCAGGTTTGCCACAATGGACGAAGTGACAACGACGCGTTGCATTGTAGGCGTCTTGAGCGCAGAGGACAGCACATTGGAGGCGATGTCGAGCGTGGGCTGGAAGACCTGGGTCATGGGATTGTATGAGGGAACGGGCACGGGAGAACCGACGTGCACAATGTGCGTGATGCCCTCGAGGGCGGCGTCAAAGGCGCCATGGACGGCGAAGTCGGGGATGATGACAGGCGAAAGACGGTCGCCGGGAGCGAGTTTCTGAACGGCTGGGTTGGATGCGACAGCAGTTGCCTTTTGCTCGGACCGCACCGTGTAGCGCACCCTATGACCGGCCTCGAGGGCGCCAAGGAGGATGCGGAAGCCGATGAAGCCACTGGCCCCGGTGATCAAAATGTGTGTCGCGGCGGCCATCTGGGGCAGCGCGAGCGGTGTATTGATTGCGTGCCTTTGCCGCTCTATTTCGGGACGTGAGGAACGAGGTTTCTATTCTTACTTGTCCTATCCAGCGGCCTTGGCAGAGAATAATGTGATGTGCGGCAAGTAGGGATAAAAATAAGCCAGGATGGTACTGGCCTCATGCAACATAAGGTAAAGAAAAGTACTTTACGGTCCGTGCAAGACAAGTGTTGGTGAGACAGGAGGGGAAGCGAAGGCAGGGAATCTTCTTCCGTCAGCTCATTGGGCTCGCGATTGTGGACAAAAATCCTTCGCGCTTCTTCCCGTCAATAACCCATTCGGAAAGTATTGTATTACTTTACAAATACAAATGTCCATCGCTTGGCTTCGTGCTGGACGCAGCTTCAAGCACCCCCCACCTCGGCTGTTCATGATTGGTCGACCTGATAGCCATCTGTCTGGAGGCAGGCGCGGGACGAGGTGTTGTGCAGCTGGGTGCAGCTGGGTGCAGCTGGATGGAGCCCAGAAGCCAGCTGGAAGGGTGTTGGTGGCGCGAGGGACACGGAAGGCACGCTCGGAGGCTTGCTGTCGCACGGCTTCTTCCCTGGTGGGCTAGGCTGGTCTTCGGTCCATGACGGGCGCCACGTTCATCCTGTCTCTCGTCTGGTTGGTTTCGCATATGCTGACGTGAGCTACCACAAAAGCTGCAACACGCTGATGCACTCCCACGTCGGCAACCGTGAGCCATCTTGCTTTTCCGTCTTGTACGGTTTTGGCCCCTACGTCCCGCTCGCGGCCAGGGCCGGGGCCTGCTGTCTTCGATCCCGTGCTGATGGACCTAGACCGACTCGGGAAACAACTGCCTGCTTCGCCTTGTCGCGCCGGAAGACGACCATGGCCGATTTCGCAGCCATGTTGCGCTCGCGGTGCCATTACGGTGCTGAGTCTTGCTCCGTTGACGATCGTTAGCAAAAGCTCGGGGGCATAAGCTAGTTGCTTGGCCCGTGAGCAGACGCGTGTCTTGGTCGATCATTTCTGAGGCTATGGTGGCTTGGTTAATGTCATGGTTAGCCGGGGAGGCATTGTACGTCATGTTGTGGCAGAGGGTTCGGAAACCTGGGACCGGGGTGGCCATGCTGAGCAGGATCTCGCATCAGGGGACCATTGCGCATTGGCATCCAGGCCCTGGATGGCATTGAGGTATGAGATGAGACTGGCCAGTCTATAAAGTCACTGCATACCCATATTTCCTGACAGGATCAGTCTCATCGGCTTGAGCAAAAGTCCAGAAATCGATCAGACAATTCAACATGCCGACCTACGTCAAGACCCTGCTGCATTCTTTTCCGTGTCAACAGTACATGCGTAAAATCCAATGGGGCGATAGGTCTGTGAAAGCTGGGAGAGCCGTCACCAAATACTCGTGCTCGGGTCATAAAACGGAAGCCTTCCAGAGAGTTGACTCGGAAGGGGCCTTTGAACTCGGCTACGATTCGCAATACTGGTGGTGAGTGAGCTTTTGCATTCCGTCCCCTGCTCATCCGACCATTCACGGGCTTGTGTGGTGTAGTTCGCTCTCTGACATCTGAGCAACCACAATAGGGAAACTTCTGGTAAGAGTCTGGCTGTACTGCTAGACAAGGCGGGATATTCGCTCCAAGCACAGTATCAGCTTCTGAAGTTTGTCCGGGCCATCACCCCCAGTCTGGGTGCTGCTCGGACACCCGGGAGACGGTTTTGGAAGAGCTTCATGACGGATGATCACAACCCGTTAGAGCTGAGCTGGGACTGGCGCACAGGCGATGCAAAGCCCAAGATCAGATTTTCGATCGAGCCTGTTGGTCTCTGGGCAGGCACCAGCGTGGACCCAGACAACGAGCTAGCGGCCTCCAGATTTCAAGAAGTCTTGATTCGGCTTCTGCCAACCACCCACGTGGAATTGCTCGACTACTTTCAGCAAGAATTGAACGGGAAGGAGGCTAGGGGCTCGGTCGAGGGTCACTGTTCGAAACAGTTCTATGCCTTTGACCTCGGCAGCCACGAAATCATGAGCAAGACGTACTTTTTCCCTGGCTTCAAAGCCCGGGCAACGCAGCAGAGCAATTTTGACGTCATTCTGCAAACACTACAAATGGCGCCAGGCAGCACACCTGATGGTCTCAGAGCTCTCGAGACCTTCCGGGAGTACGTCCGAGATCCATCAAGTCCGCCGCTGGAGATGGACATGCTGGCCATTGACTTGGTAGAGCCAAGCAAATCTCGGTTCAAGATTTATTTCCGTATTCGAGACACGAGCTTCAAGTCAATGAAGCATACCATGACGCTTGGAAATCGTCTCCAGAAACCGGAATTAGAGCGAGGTCTGCGGGAAGTACGGCGGTTCTACTACGCCCTTCTTGGCAGAAATGTGGCCGAGGACGCCGCGCAAGAAGACGTGCAGCTCCCCGTGGGCGACCACCGCACAGCCGGCATGCTCTACAACGTAGAATTCAAGTATGGGAGCAAAAGTCCAAAGGTCAAAGCCTACCTGCCTGTTCGGCACTATGTGCAGAGTGAGGCGGCCGTCATGGTGGCATTGAAAGGCGGCCTCTGTACGACGGATGATGCCCTGACGAAATCAAATGTGGCCAACTATTCGCAGGCAATGGAGTCGATATTGTGAGTCTGATTTCTCGCTTCCCCATGCTCTCGCTCGTAACACCTTTGGTCATCCGCTGACACAATGTTTCTAGTTCCCGGGAGGCTTTGATGAGTCAAAATGGATTGCACACTTACATTGGGTGCTCAGTCGAGGCCGACGCCAAATTGCGCCTTGTTTCGTACATTAACCCGCGTCAACTGGCGGCCTAGAACAAAAAAGTCCCCCTGTCTCACATCAGCCCTCGTATGCAACCTATTTTGCATATGCCTCGAGCTCGTAGACGTAGATAGGCCTGATTGCATACGTTATCATGTGTGCATATATGGACGGATATGCGGACCAGGCACGAGGAAAAGGCAGTTCATCTGCCGTGTGGTGCAGCCACTTTGTCAGATGGGCTGATAGAAACATGTTGCATTGAGTCAAATGGCTCCTTCTTCCATTATTGTGAGTGACGTCGAGGTTGATGGCATGGTGAATCAGCTGACTGTCCATTCCGTTGTGTATCCGTAGAAGTTCTGGGCTCGGTCATGGCCAGTGACCAAAATTAACAGTGCTACACTGCACATGCCCGTTCTGGAAGCTCATGTCCAGGAATCTCAAGCGCAAAAGAGATCCATACTGTACGAATGCATGTCATCGCTTACTACGTAGCACCAAAGGATTGGCGCATGGAGCATAGTCGACATCCTTGCGAAACACATGGCAGAGGACACGCGTTTTGCTGACAACATATTTTTGATACGGGATCCCTGGACGGCATCTCACCCTCGCGACCAATGTGGCGATCAGCAAGGTCGCAAGGAACAGATATCGGATGCAGGAGGCCTCGGGGTGCCGAAGGGCCCTGTTTCATGCTGACATCCCCGAACTTCCCATGCGCCTCGGCCTCATCACATGCCGTAATAGGCGAAGCTCATCGCAAGGGTGGTATCGCGGTCCCCATAATTCTGTTCTTTTTTTGCCGCACCTGACGTAGCACTGGGTGTGGCCCAAGTCGAGACTTCGGGTGCGAGCTGTTGATGGTGGCTTGGAGGAGTGACGAGCGTCGAGCCGGGACCGAGAAGACTCATTCACGATGCTGTCTGCGCCTTGCGGGGCGCGCCATCCCGGCTGGTTCGAACCATTGTTTGACGCTGAATGTGATGGCGAGTCGACTGCGATTCTATCGCGTCAGCCTGGCGGACCGGGGGGGGGGG
>JARJRV010000371.1:0-56573 GCA_030783925.1 Aschersonia sp. MBC 735 | reverse complement strand
GGAATCGAGCGCGGTTGAGAGAGCTGAGGCGTGATTTGCGAGGGCTTAGAGACGGATAGGAAGAAGCATCACGGCGGGTGTGGAGGGCGGGAGAAGAGATGATGCAGCATAGAGACTCTGTCGCGACGCGGAGAGCTTGATACAGTGTTTGCATTGGCTCACGGCGCATGATGTATTGTACAGTAGCTGCCTTTCTTGAAATCATCTTTTGAGGTATGCCTATTTCTAACTTGGGTCGAGTCAAAGGGGCTTCTGCCACTCTCGCAATCGACGGGAGCTAGTTGTCCTCCTCCAAGCCAGTCTATTCTTGCCAGGGGCTGGCCCATGATAGGCTCGCTCGCACCATGCTTTAGCTCAGAACATCAGCGCAGGTTTGTCTCCAGCTGGGGCTTCGTCTCCTCCTGCAGGCTTCTTCGCAACCGGACTGTTGTGGGCGAAGAAGAGAATCTTAATCGTGATGGCGAGGCCGGCGTGAAGCAACACCACAATGATGAGGAGAACTTTGCTAACTTGGCGATCTGTGGCACTCAGAACAGGGTAGAGGTTGCGCAAGAGGAAGGCGACAGACATGCCGAAGCCGACAGCCACAAAGGTCCAGTTGAGAATCTCAATCGGCGACCAGCTGATGATGGCCACGGGGATCCAAATAAGGTTGGAATAACCATAGAGAGCCCAACACTCGAGAAGGTTCGCTGATTCGCTGCCAAAGTAACGGAGGGCGAGGAACAAGGCCATGGGAATGAAGAGGGTATAGCCATACACAAGGCCCGCGGCTCCTAATCAGGGGACAGGCTTGTTAGCACATACACTCATCGTTTGTGCAGCGCGCAAATCATCTAAAACTCCCTCCGCATTCTTCGAGACATGGTAGCTTTGCAACGAGAGACGAAACAATGGAAGCCTAACAACGCAAGAAATATGAGGCATACCACTTAACAGTCTAAAGTCATACGCGAACTGAGCAGTGCCTCTTGTTGCCAACCAGTCACTGATGGTGCCGCCCAAGAACAAGATCAGCACGACAGTCGTCGCGATCCAGAAAGGACCGTATAGATCGGGGTTGCCTTCTAGAACATCGAGGAAGTTGGCTCTGGGGAAAAGCGCTGCCCAGCAACGCTGCAGCACGGCCGTCGTATCAACGTCGAAGAACTGGGCATAGAAGGAAATGGTCCAGAGAAATCGTTTCGTCGACGACGATGATGACGCTGTTGCTGGAGGAGGGAGCGTTGAAGGTGCGCCCTTGCGCCCGCCACGAGATGTGTCGTTGAAGTCAGAGTTGTGGAATTCGAGATCGTCTTGCAGATCTGTGTGTCCCAAATCGCCCTGGCGTCGTGGAATGAGAGTCAGCAGTGCGGTAAGGGGAGACAATCTGAACCTTCAGCTTGGCCAGGCAGGGTATAGATGAGTCTCCTTACCTCATCGTCGACATCTACCACCGCGTCATAACCTGATCCCGACATCGTGATGCGCCCGAGTTCGCGGCTAATGACGGGACAGATGCAATGCGTTTGGATGACCAGAGATCGACGTATAATTTCTGGGCCCGACAAGCTATGCAAGTGTTGCGTTGAGGACAAGACCGTGTGAAAGCCAATGGTCTGCCACACCGTGGCTACAATTATTAGTGCAAGCAAGTCTGACTGACTGGGACAGCCGCTGCCATAATTCAAGCTTGGGATACGCAGCCCCACCTGACTTCAACGAGCATCTCCGAACCTCTGCCGGCTCTCATCTTTATTGACTATCGAGAAGGTGTAGTCCTTGATGACGCGTTGCCCGAAGGAATTGACAATTGCAAACACGGCCATCAATTTCGATCGCTTAGAAACGATTTCCGTTCTAGGAAGTATCTTTGAGCCTTTCCGTTACGATGTCCTTCGTGCTCTACTGCGCATGCCAGTCATCGTAGTGTACATTCAACAAGTGCTGGACACGGGAGGGGTCTCTTAGGCGGACTTGAACTTGTCAAGTGGATTCTGTCTGTCTTGACTTATCTACCAATATCTCAGCTAAGACCAAAATCATCCAGTATCTGAGCAATGTACGCTGATGTTATAAACCACCCAGTTTCGTCCACCAAGAGCACCTTTGATCCCTACTATCCCCAGAATGCCGAAACCAGACGCCAATCGCATGAACACATTTACTTGAGCTTCTTCTTGGGTCGGAGCTGGTTGGTGTGACCACATTTTCGCTTGCGGCAGTTGGTAGCACGCGGAGGCAGACGGGCCTACGTTAAAAATGTCAGTTTTGATCACCGGACATCTGCCCATTCCAGTTGATCAACGTACGTAGCACTTGCGGCAGATCATCTTGTCGCAGTTGAACTTGGAGGCCAAGGCCTTCAACGAGGGCTCGATGATACCACCGCGCAGACGAAGAACCAAATGGAGGGTGGATTCCTGATAAAAACAATATTCATCAGTACGAGTCCGTAAAACGTTACGCGCTATGTAGGTATTTCCATCATGTAGAATTTCTCGCATGATCATCGGTTCTGTTTGCAAAAACGGACCTTTTGAATATTGTAGTCGGACAAAGTTCGGCCATCTTCAAGCTGCTTGCCGGCGAAAATCAATCGCTGCTGATCCGGTGGAATACCCTCCTTGTCCTGAATCTTGGATTTAACATTGTCGATCGTGTCCGAGGACTCGACCTCGAGGGTGATGGTCTTGCCCGTTAGGGTCTTCACGAAACTGTGCTCAATTGTTAGCTCGATTTGGCGGTTCGGCGAATCGAAGGACGCGAACGGAGTTCGACCATCCGACGTGTAGACGCGCTCACATCTGCACTGTGACAGAACGTTAGTTATCGTTCTCCATCGCTCGCAAGGCAACCAGCAGCAACTTACTCTTGACGATCTCGTGGCGATGTGGTTGAAGATTCTGGATGACGGGTGTGTCTGCACTCGCACAGTCAGTGGGGCGAAAGGGGCGAATGAGCGAAAGCCCTAGATCACGTGATATTACGTGATGATCGAATGTCATCGGCGTGGAGCTAATAACGATATGACCGCCTCGTCAATCACGTGCATTCCGACATTCAGTCGGGTGCCGCCTGGGAAGGCGACATCGTTGAATTCTTCGTCATGAAACAATTTTTCTCTATGCTTTAGTGCTTCACGTTCCTGCTTCTTATATCAGCGGTCTCTCCCCTTTTTCTTTCTCTAGCTAGACATTTCAATAATCACAAGTTACACAGCATGGTGCAAATCTCATAGGCCTTTTTGCCATGCAGCCAGTCGCCGTTCTAGTGAATATACAGCCCGAACCAAGGTGTCAACTGGCACAGCTAACGTCTCACCTGAATGATTCAATTAAAGTCTGCACTCGGGCACGTCAAGACCATGTGCTTACTTACCGGCTTTTTTGTGAAAGGCATGTGCCATGGGAGACATGTTAGTGGTATCACGAAACGCTTGGAAAGTCCCCGTCGTGTTGATTGCGCCAACGTCCTCGCCCAAGTCGATAGCGCTGGCCAGAATTTTTTGACTTCGTCCATCTGCCCCAGGCTCCCTCGGATCTGCGACAGGAGTGTGATTTTCGATTTCTGTCTGGATAGGGAAAAACTTGGAGAACGGGCTTTCATCTACATTTCCGTCAGCTAGTCATTCGTGGGACGCCGGTCAAAGCTGGCTCACTTGTTCCCCCAGTGCTGTTCATCAACTGGGCTAAATATGCATCGAAGTCATCATCACCAAGGTTGACGATCTGGGAAGCGGTAAACTTGTCCCAGGCGATGTTATCTGTCGAAGAAGTGTGATCCGAGCTTTGCGTAGAAAATCCATCCTTCCAGGAGGCCCAATCAAGTTGTGGAAAGAAGGAATGGTTCATTATAGCGGCCTGCTGGGGATCGAATGGAAAGCACATCTTGGCCGAAACGATGAGCAGAGAAACGAGCTGAATTTCAGGATTGTCGAGAGCGTAAAACTTTGACTTTGAAACAGGATACTCGAAGGATAGCCTCACTGTATCTGCGAGTCTCTTTGCTACGGCAAGTACCTCCACTATACACTATAAGCGTGTGTCTGCTCACCGATGTTTGGTAATTTGACTTCACCTGGCAACGCAAGTTCTTCTGCATACTGAACGAGCATGGGCATGATATTTAGTCTCGGGAAGTTCATGTTGTAATTCAGCTTGTACGAGAGGACAGTGTCCGTAAGACATCGATACAGATTTTCTCCGAGAATTTCTGAAGAGGACAAGCCCCTCAACACGTTCGCGTACGTTGTGGGCATCCTCTCTTGCATCTCACGTGGCAGGCTCTGAAACTGAACAATCGTATGTGTCAGTAAACAACAGCAGGATACAAGAAAAGGACGGCGCGCCGGCAACGAACGACAGGCACGTACTGCTCTGAGATATGGCAAAGTGCCATTTGATGCCCACCTCCGAAGATCACCTAGCCGTGTAGGAATGTGAAGAAGCAAACATCCGAGATAGCAGAGCGCAATAGTTTCTGGCGCTTTCGGGAGAGGCCAAGGTGATCCGACGCAAACACCCCAGTTTTTGGCCCTAGACCATGGCCTCTCGACAACATCATCTTCGTCTTCCGAAGTGGTAGGCTGGGAGCTGAACAGCTGAAGCGGTGCTGCGGTCAGGTCATTTTCTCCTGTGGTTGAAGGGAATCCACGCAGTCTCAAGTCCCAAAGGTCTCGAACGACCGTCTCCAAATCTGCCTGGTATCCTTTCATTTGCACCAGAAAGAGGGTTTGTCTTCGGAGCAACAGCTGAAGGGCTTCTAGATAAAGCGCCTTGCCCTCTTTCCCGGTGAGCTGACGCTTTTCCTTCTCTCTCTTCTCCTTCTCTCGCCTTACCACTGCCCCCATCCGCCCTGACTCCTCTTCATCTGCTAGGTCAAATTGCACGAACCCCTGGAATGCCATATTAACATGTTGTCCTGTGAGATAGCTGTTCTCCTCTTCTTCATTCGTTTCAGCCCACTGACCTCAATTTGATGACCTCTTGAACAGTATCGTAGTCCGTCTTGCAGATACCATCTCTGGCTTCCACAATCGGGACACCGCTCTCCTCGGGCCATTTTGCGGAGTTCCCTGCGCTGCTCCATTGCTGATTACAAGACCCATTCATGAATGCTCATAAGACAAGGCACCATGGCAAGACGGAATTTACGAATTGATGCCTAGCTCTACTTGCATGTCACACTTTCAAGCACTACGGCGCGTGAGTGGAAACTGACGCGCGAAGGTTGGCCCACCGCAGCCCAGTTCTGCCGAGTGATTCGGCCCCACGTTTGCAGGGACCGCTGGCCTAGATGCTGGATTCTCTTCCTCAAAGTCGCCGTCCCACCGATCGAAGTCTTTCGGCCGACTTAGCAGGGCAGTTTTGTTGCCGCATCGTTGAGCGAATTAGTCAACGCCTACAGAACTTTACTTGGGCTTTGGTTTTCAGTCATTACTTTTTATCTTCTCATTTTTAGGGTATGACTCGCCCGGCTACAACTATTTGTGAGTCGTAGGCACTGCCCAATGCCGTTTCAAGAACAAAGAAAATCTGTTGTAGCGCCAGCTCGGCCTGTGTAAATGTAACCAGAGCAGCAGTCAGCTGACACGATCCCGTTGATATTTATCCTCACGTGTTTCAACCATGATCATCGCCCAATGTATATCTGGTTTGCCAATGCCATCAAGAAAACTCCGATCCTGTTCAGATATTGCACGGGTGTCATATGCCAAGGCGTCTTCGCGGTAGCCCGCCGTGCGTAGGCCCCCGCCAATTCATCTACTGCTTGGGAGCCTCCTTGGCCTCGACGGCGGCTTCCTCACCCATAGAGGTAAGGATGATCACGTCTGGAGTTTTTTATTAGCGCACTGGTTCGAGAAGCCATGACCGTGATCCCATTTGGACCAAAGTCATCGCGCACGCGTCAAGCAAACTCACTAGTATCTTTCTCGTCGAGCTTGAAAAGCTTGTTGATTTTCTCGCCGACCTCGCCATCGGGCATCTTAACGTCATCTTTGGTATCGCCGTCATCGTTCATGAGGGACAAATAGCCGTCATCAGAAATATCGAGCTAGATCCATTTAGTAACAGTTAGTATGAGAAGACGACGAAACCGTGAAAAATGTCTTGCTAGTGGAGAGCTTGTCCGTCTTCGAGAGGCTGAATGGGGTTTGCGAGGGGCATGCCACTTACCAGCTGGTACTCGCGGCGATTGACGTTGGGAACGTCCATGTTATGGGTCGATGGCGAAAGATCCTCATACTTCTTGCCAGTAAAGATGTCCAGAGCGACGAGATGGACCTTGGCGTGACCGTGCTTGCCCGTCTTGGACGTGGACATGTCGACAATCTTGCAAGGGCGACCCTTGATGACGACAAAACCATTTTTGCGAAGTGCCGAGCACTGCATCGGAAAAGTCAGGGATGCGCCGGCGTCGGCAGAATCGAAGGTAACATCATGGTGCTGAAAGAACAAACGTTAGTCCCGTGGTATAGTCCGGTTCAAGAACATGACAGTGTCAAGTTGAGAAGTAAAAAAAACGTCGTCATGCGGCGCGCAACGCCACGACTGTTCGCTCGCCAGTGCAACCAACGTCCTCGGCGGCTGTGTTGCCTCGTGTGCCAACACCACCGGACTCGGGGGCACGAAGGGGGGGCTCGATGCGGGGTGAAGTTTCGCACAGAACTGTCAACGCCGAGCGCACTCGACAAAAACAAAAGACGTGATCGCTATGAGCAGCCACGTACCTCATCCGCCATTTTGACGTTTTGCGCAAAATACCGACTTCGTGGAAATGAAGTGAATGGGGACAAGAACAAGAGGCAATAATTTGACACCGAAAAGCAATGAAGGTGTTGGACGGTCAGTGAGTGGAGAGAAGGAAGAAGGGCCAAAAAAAAAGTGGGAGAATAAGTGAGGACCGAGGTGGAGACAGGTGCGCCGTCTTGAATTTTTTTCTGTCTCCGGGGCCTGATTGGGCCCTGAGTCGAGCGGCGGGAAAACGACCACAAACTTTCACGAAGCAAAACGCGACGCAATGCATAACACGGTAAATATTCCCCGTACATGGGCCGAATCCAGCCGGACCAAACTGACTGTGGTCAAGACTATGTCGAATGGTCTGGCAAGAACTTTACTAGGTCTTGCGCAAACTGCGGTGGTGCAGGCTTTGCTACGGGGTCGCATGATCTACACCCGCCTATCCGTTCCCAAAAATGTCAACGCTTGTGCACTCGCGCGGCCCGATGTGTGTTCTGTGGCGTGAGACGAGGAGTCACGGCGCCGAAGTGAATCCTTATTAGTAGAGTTGTCCCCTGGGGTTTGCGGGTGACAATGACCATGCACGAACAAGCGTTTGCGTCGTGTCTGATTCGCGTTAAAGATCAGTCGTATGCTTGCAACTTGCTCAGTGAGAGAAACATGACACCTAGTCTCACATCCTTCCTTGAATGAGTCTTCAGAGGCTGCATCCACACATACATGCCGGCTGGTGGTTGATTCCGCTGCCGTGAGTGTTGTTGAGAGGGAAAGGAGTATATACATACGGAATTGCGGCGATGGGTTGGACGGACGACATTTCCCAAGTAGCCATTCGTCTGTTATTTGATATGTGTGGTCTTTCTCTTGTCTGCGTAGAGATGTGCAAGCATGCAGAGTATTCATAAATGGATAATAGAAGTGATACACCCGATACCTTGGTGATTTATTACGTACTCTAGCTATGCTGATCAAATCAACCCCATCGCATCCCGTCAGCCTGTGCACGGTCGCAGCATTTTGTGCAAGCCATGAAAACTGCTTTGTCTTCCTACAAGGAGCGACGCTTCCGTCCGAAGTAAAGTTACTTTATAGAATGACTGGCTCCCTCGTTGCTTTGCGTTCCACTGAAAGCCTGCCGAGGGCGCTAGGGCCCTTGAGATCCCAGCCAAGACCCACCGCAGTGCTTGAAGTGACAATCTTGTCGGCCTGGCCAGCTATACCTCAGACATTTTGAAAGCTGTCCGTCCGTCAGTCAGTATGCAAGACCTCCACGACGACACGAGCGAATCTTGACAGCACGACGATAAGCCAAGAATAGGCTGGCAAGGCACCACAATCATTATGAATATCAGCGTGAAGCAGTGAGGGCCAATTGTATCTACGAAGACTTGGCTCCCTTGCCTTTGCCATGTGGCTTGACCGCCTAGCAGGAGGTCCGTCGAATGCCTCTGGCTCATCCACGCCGCAGACCGGGCGCAGATCATTTTCGCCTCTTCCACGTAGAACGTCTAGCAATCTCAGTCCATACGTTACCTCTTCGAAAGTCAGTCATTCGCCCCGGACTTCGTCTTTGTCTCTTGCGAACCTCGATTCTTCGGCTTCTCTTTTGGCCTCTCGCCGCGCGGGCGACTCTTCATCGCGACAATTGTCTCCCAATCCGCACGCAAATGACGGCCCGGAAACTTTGGACAGGCTTTTGCGTGCCCCAGGCCAATTCAGTGAGGGAGATGGGGAGATCCCGGCTTCTCGTTGCGGCTTCATCGTCGAAGCTGACCTTGACCTGGATGTTGATCTCGGCGGATCATCATTGCGAGAGATCGCAAAAGCTCGAGTATGCGATGAGCCTGGGCTGAAGACGAGGCAAACACAGACACAAGATGAGTGTGAGGCTCTCTCTGTCAGCCTTCTACCACACAGGCGTGCTTCTGTTTCAGTTCAGGGAGGACTAACTCAGGGGTTTTAGATCGAGAGGATTGGAACACGTTCGAAAGTCTTCACAAATCCATTGCAGCTTGCGACGTGGTCCTCAGCTCTGTCGGAGACAACCTCGCGAACTTTCGAAATGACCTCGCGAGCGTTTCCGCTGATATTGAGTCGCTTCAAGAACGCTCAGCCGCCTTGAATCGGCGGCTCGAGCATCGCAAGGAGGTAGAAAAAGCATTAGGTCCTGTTGTTGAGGACCTAAGTCTCTCCCCCGAGGTCATATCTAAAATTACAATTGGTCATATAGACGAATCGTGGGTCAAAATGTTGTCAGAGTTGGATAAAAGAACTGTCGCGCACAAAAAGAAAACAGTGTCCGGTAGCCAGACAAACAAAGCGGCCGAGGAATTGGGGCCTCTTTTGGAAAAATTGACTCTCAAGGCAAGTTATGTCTGGCTCTTGAAATCCAGCCTGAGAGGTGCTGACGCGTCTGCTTTCAGGCGATCGAACGCATCCGCGATTTCCTCGTGGCCCAGATCAAAGCCTTACGCTCACCACACATCAATGCTCAGCTGATCCAGCAGCAAAATTTTCTGCGATTCAAAGACTTGTTCGTCTTTCTTCATAAGCATCACAAAACACTTGCAGATGAGATTTCCCGCGCGTACATCAACACCATGCGCTGGTATTACCACAATCAATTTAGCCGATATCAACAAGCGTTGGCCAAGATCAAGACGCATATACTGGACAGGACCGATCTAATTGGCCATGAAGACGTCATCCGGGTCGGCTCAGTTCTGTCAAGCGCGCGGTTGGCAGGACCACCTCATGATGCTTTCAACCTTGGCAGACGAATAGACCTGCTAAAAGCCCATAATCAGTCAGCTCTGCCCTCCCATCTTGCTGAAGAAGATCAAGCAACGCACTATTTGGAACTTCAATTTCGCAATTTCAATCTGGCCCTGGTGGACAATGCGACGGCTGAGTACACATTTCTGGCGACATTTTTCTCGCCAGTTTTGTCCTTCAGTCAAATTTCCCGAAACTTCAATCACGTCTTCGATTCTACCTTCGAGATTGGCCTCACCTTGTCCAAAACCCTCGTGGCCGAGACATTCGACGCATTGGGAATTCTATTGTGTATACGTCTCAATCAGCATCACGCATTCGAACTGCAGCGTCGAAAGGTCCCTGCTGTGGATGGCTACATCAATGCCACCAACATGCTCCTTTGGCCACGGCTGCAAATCATCATGGATAAACACTGCGAGTCAGTCCGTCAGCTCACCAATGGCTTACCCAGCAAGGCAGGGCGCTCAACGGGAGACTCGACGAAGATCACCACGGCACCACATATCGTCACCCAACGATACGGGCAGCTGCTTCACGGCTTCTTGGCTCTTAGTGCGGACGCAGGGGACGATGAACCTGTTATGGCCAGCTTGCGACGACTACGAGTAGAAGTGGAAGCATTCCTGGCCAAACAAAGCCTTTCCTATGGCAGCGACAAGAGGAAGTGCGAGCGCTTCCTGTACAATAACTACTCTCTCATTCTGACGATTGTCAGCGACACCACCGGCAAACTGGCCGTGGAACAACGGGAGCATTTTGAAGCGCAGAAAGCAAAACATTCAAGCGATCAATAATATTTAATGACTAGATTATTTCCATCATGGACCCTCCAAGTCGGATGACACTGCGCAGTCAAGTATTTCACGCTGACGGCACTTACTTCATCGAGCTCTTCACGTCGCTCCACAGCCCCTCAAAGTCCAGTTCACGATCAGATGCTCATCTCCGCAGCGAGGCTGGCCGGGCTTGTTCTATAGTTGGGATGCACGAAAGCCCGTCTCTGGTGTTATTTGGCACACAGACGGGATCAGAGTCTCTAGTTGAATCGCCCACCTTTAAAATACAATTTCACACGATATGTGCGTCACCAAAGTCGAACCTTCTGCGACCATGCGGCGGTTTGTAGGTCGATCAATTTGAAGAGGGCATGCTATGACACCTTCTATCTACTCTTTTTTTTCTCTAAATGCAAACGCGAACAAAATCAAGGTCAAAGACCTACATATGCGCCGGCGCATCGAAGAGTGCGAAAAAGTAGCGAAGCACTGATGGGTTTCGCCGCACGTAGAATGCAAAGGCAGCAACCGCAGTTGCTGCACTGATTGCCTTGACAAGCCGCCGATAGTTCCAGATCTTAAGCAAGACCCGCTCACGCCTCTCTGTTCGCTGAACTTCTTTCGCTTGCTCCTCAAACAGGGCATGACCGTCGTCAAGGTTTTGTCTGGCACAAACATCAATACGTCGCGCTGTCTTCAAACAGCTGAACCTAGAAATGGACCGCCACGATCGCAGCGAGTCTGGCGGGAACCGCTCATAGAGAACGGTCGCATCGACTATCAGTGCGTCGATGTCCATGTCAGGGGGTACCTTGGCCAGGATTACCTGCAGCATGTCCGGCTCGTCAATGTCCAGAATCTCCTCTCGCCGATTGATGACAATTTGAGCAAAGAGATAGATGGTGAAGACGGGCTCGTTGGAAAGAAAGACGTCAAAGAGTCGTGCAATGTCTTGGTACGCCTCAATGTTATGTGAGTACATTGTCAGGGTGCCGGCAAGTGCATAGAATGGCTCGATTGTGGCAATGTGCTTTCGCAGCTCGGCATCAGCCTGACCCAAGATATCAGGCAGCAGCCATAGCTGCGCCGTCGTCGGGCGCAAGTTGGGCAGCATGAAGTCTCGAATGCGAAGCACTGACAATCTTGCGACGGCGGGAACTCGACAAGCCGGTCGCAGTATGAGGAGGAAGACTTGACAGATGTCATGGTAGCCTTGGAAATAGCACAAGTATGGATAGCGGCGAAGAACTTCCACAATCAGTGACGAAAGCTCCGATTTATGCTGTCCAAGTTGCGCTTCTGACGTGTCTGGACGGTTGAGTACCCTTTAGTTTCTTCAACACCCTTCGTAAGGCAGATCTGTGGGTGACGCGCAATTTCTTTTCCCATTTCCGCCTTCTTTTGACGATGAACACGTACCATTTGGGTAGTAGACAAACGACCGATTTACATCCAGCTGCACCTGATCCTCATCGCGATGACGAGGCAGTTCCTTCCACGCATCACGAGAATTGTCGCCTCCATTGTCTGCAGCGTCTGCTGAGATCCCCAGTAGGATTGGCCCTGAGAGTCAGGTTAGAGAGGCCAGTCAGCATCGTTCCTGGCCAGACGCAGGTTTGGAGAACAGGCCGTGGCAAATCCTGTAAAAACATACAAGCCAATCGCCGAAGCTCATCGTTGAGAAAGCCGCCGGCGGATACGGCAAGCGTCTTCAAGCCGTCAATGTCTTTCCATTTGCAGGCATCAATGATGGCCTGAGCTTTTTCCAGCCCGATTCCACTCTTATCGTGAGGCCCAGAGCCATGTATGCCAGCCGACTTGCCATGGCCATGACTGCTGATTGCGGGATCCATCTCTTTGGAAACATAGTACGGCTTATGCTGGAAGTACTGAAGGCCCCTTGTCGCTATCTTGTCGTCCGGGAGCCCGGATTGGCTTGTGGCCAGATGGTCGTGTGAGTTGCCAGCGAAGTAAGGACCTCAGCGTTGTGGAAATGCTTGGCTCAGGACGAGACTGCGGTCCACTGCGATCACTGCAGGGCGGCCCCACTCCTACAACGTGGCGCACGGGTCAGCGTGACAGCACAGCGTGGGGTGGGACCATTCCAGTGATGATGGTGCACCATGCACAGGAAGTCCTTGCATCTGGGCTTCAATCTGTCCTCGCCGGCTCGTCTTGCAATGAGAACAATGTGTGTCAGGCCAGGAGGCAGAGGAGCCTCGTCTTCCAGATCCATGATTTCGGGTATCGCTCTCCTCTCCTAAGGTCTCGGACTACGGAACGCGTTCACTCGAACAGGGCATCACTGAGAACTAACGAGCGCTTGCAGGTCGGGGAGGGATGCGAATGTGACAGAGTATGAGTGAAATTGAAGGGGCCAATCGCTCCGGCCCGGGGCGGGAAAATCTTGCACCGTGCTCATATGCAGTTACGGACGGCCACGGGGTGCTCAGGCACGAACAATGTTAGAGCAGTCCCTTCTGGGGGACGGCTGAGATAAGATACAAGATGCATCGTTTCGTCACAACACTGCTTTCGCTCTCCGCCATGCTGCGCCCGCAGTAATACCCAAGCACCCCATCAAAGGACAAGGCAGAGCGGGTCACGGCTTGTTGCCGTGAGCAAGTCGGTGTCTGCCACGACTATCGTGGATGTGGTCGTTGGCGCCGGCCTTAGCTTTACAATGTGGTGTCCTGGCCAACGCACGGTGCAAACCCAAAATCGATTCAATCCAGTTCTGCGTAGATCGACGGAGAGTTTTGGGGGCTTGAAATGCTTCGACGCCATCCTTGGCTGAGTCGAGCTTGAGTGACAAGCCTTTGACTCGTGAGACTGTTTGATCAGGCAGAAAGCCAGAAGGGAACAGTGGTGGCCGGGAAGAAGCCGATGGTGACATCGATTCCCGCCATCATCTGCGCGATTTTCCTTGACAAGCTACAGCGCTTCAGTTCGCCCCCTCCCGCCGATACGCGGGGAGGTTGAATGTTGCGACAATTCCCAGGCCGATGCGTGTTTTTGTTGATTACCATCTTGTCCTTGTCGGAAGTTGACAGCTTGAGATGATGCAAGAAAAAGATTCATATTTCGTCGCAGCAACCCGTCAGGCGCACAAGAGCCTCGGCGTGCGGGAGAGCAACCTTGGTAGAAAACTACCCATGCAAGTCTCTTCCCATGCCCTGGCCAGATAAGTCGAGGCCAGATCCCAAGGATGAGTGAGCCAAATTCAGCTGGCCGGGAAGAATAGTCTTGGCCCTGAGACAAACCAGGGTCGCTTCACTCCACGATTGCAGTCACACGGGGATTCAAGATACTCACTCCCACGACCATCGAGTCGGCATGGACGTAAGTACCTAGGTACCTACATACCATGTACCTAGGGAAGCTTTCGCCTTATTGGCTTATCGAGCCGTTCACGTCCTTGAGCAGCAGCTGCTTCTTGGCCTTGCTTTTTTTCTATTTTCCTGTTTTTCCTTTTTGAAGTCGGCTAGCGAAAATGAGATGAGCTGCAGTCAAAGTCCGCGACCATCGAGCCATGGCGAACCTTTAGTACCACGCATTCGTGCTTGTAGCCATCTCCTCTGAGCATTCACCAGCCTCATGTGCATTTCACCTGGGGGGGGGGGGGGGCGTCTTCGGGTAAAAGAACATAACCTAGCGTGATACCTGCTCGAGAACTCGTTGTACTTTCGCACCCGATCGCGCCCGACGCCCCAGCGCTGCTAGCTAACGCACTGCCATCCGGCAGCTGTCAAGCACCAGCCTGCAGGTGTCACCGAGACCCAACAACCAAAGCTCCGACTTATCCATGTAACTACCGGTAAGAACGTGGAAAGCTGCATCTCTTCGCCGCTCCTCCCACGAGCTGCAGCTGACCTGAAACCTTCACCTTCCATCCATCGTCCCCTCATTCCCCCGTCACCGACACTCGTCACTTGATCCAGCCTTTTCGCTCTTCTGTTGTCTCCCGCGGTGAGGTTTGCTTACGACCCATCCGGAGGCGCCTGTTTTTAACTTGTTCACCGTCGGACATATACCTTGACTTCCCAGTAGCTTTTGACAGCCGCATGGCCATCCCCGCACTGTTCCCAGACCTGATCGCCCTGCACCAGTGCTTCTCTGCCATCAGCAGCACGGCTTCGCTCATACATACAACACGCCCCGTACACCAGCCTGCCCCATTCTGACGTCTCCACCAGGAATTCGTCCCCTTGAGCGTGGGATGCGAAGTTGACTCCCGAGCAAGCTCATTTCGCTGCTAAATTCACAGAAAAAGATACTTTTTCCACAAAATCAGGCGGTCTAGACTGTTTGTCCCTGACGTGGCTTCCTCGAACGGCAGAGTATCAGAGCCAGGCGACCCGAGAGGGGTCCTTGCAACCGCAGCAAGATGGCTTTCCAAACCAGCCTTCTTCGGGACGGCGAGTGGGTGACCGAGACGGTCGATATCCAAAATGTGCTCAATACACCTGCTGCTCCGACTGTTTCGACGCAACCATGCGCAAAACCTCCCGTCTGTGGCATCGTGTCAAGAACGGTGGTGGAGAGCCCAATAGTACATTGGATTGTTCCTGTGCATCTAAGATCCAGGCGGAAAAATGATGTCGCATTTGTCGGCGTGAGTCACTTATTCAAATGTTCTTATTCGCTGCCTTAGCTTTTTCTCCTGTCCTACCCGCCGACGATTGGGAAGAACAATGAGGCGACCGTCGGGCGCCGTACACGTTTGATACCAATCACTTGTCGCAAAATCCACTATCCTTGCTTTTGCTTTTTCTCCCTGGCCCTCGCTGTTGTGGCAGATATTCAGAAGTATATACTGATTGCATTCAGGATGATTTTGTTCAGATCAGTGAACTCCAGAAGGATGGCCAACTACACGAGGTAGTGAGAAAGACCGACTTCGGATCCCGGATCAGTGGAGCCACTGTCTTCGGCAGCTCTTTGCAACGCGGACTGGACAAAGAGGATGCTTTGGATATTATCAAAGCCGAGGAGCAGGATCTAGTGATGCGCGATGTCGCTGAAAAAGCCGAGGGTTCACAAGCTCGTCAACCATTACCCCCACAGCTGCTAGTGTTGGCGCTCGAGAGCGGCGCGATAATCTTTACCTTCCTGAGCGAGAGGGATGGATTACCCGTGAAGTTTGTTCTAAACAAATATCAAGGGCCAACAAACCTTCCCTACCTAGGTTTTCACCTCGCTGTCGAATACTCGTCGCAGTATATGGCAGCTGCGTCACCAGACGGGGCGCTCATGGTATTTGAGCTCCATTCCATGGCGAACATTAGGGAATGTTACCACCGGTCGGGTTTGTTTGACCCTATCAAGTCTGTCCGCTTCCGCACCATAAATGGTGTGATACACAAGATGGACTTTTTATGGCCGCCTGTAGAAAACAAGCCCTCATTCATACTCGTCCTCATTGTCGTGACGAGGGTTGCCAGCGCGAGAGAGTGTGTGTCACACATCGTGGTTTATGACTGGGAAGCTGATGAAGACCTTGAGGAGGTTTTCGCGGAACAAGAAACTGGTACTAGGTTACCAAACGAACATCGGCTGCCAAGTTTAATTATACCTCTACAGTTTGACACATCGTTTATCATTGTCTCACAGCCTAGTCTCTGTCTTGTGAGGCATTGTCTCTCGGGAGCACCAAGTTTCGAAGAGGTACCCTTTCAGCCGATAAAGCCAACGCCGCTGTATCACGGCCTCAGCGAACCTCTGTGGACTGCGTGGTCCCGACCATTTCGACGGAAGTCGTGGTTTGGAACAACCGACCTTGTTTACTTGGCTCGTGAGGATGGAGTCATCATCCATCTCGCCGTCGACGGGCCCGACCCGATGCCCGCCATCACTAGATTGGGTTTTGTCGACACCAACATCAACACAGCTTTTAACTCTGCTTATGACATATTTTCTGATGTTTTGATTATCGGGGGCGAATCTTCTTCGGGCGGTGTTTGGAAGGTACGAGAAACCTCCCCGGACCCAAACGGCTTCTTGAGAACTTGATTGCCCGCTCATGCTGACTCGGCCTGTGCATTTAGCTACCGCCAAGGGCCGAAGCTGAACAGGTGGGTATATTACCAAATTGGTCTCCTGTGATCGATTTCATTCCAGTAAGCCGTGAGCCGAAAGATCAGCTTCTACTTGACCAAAGGGGATCAGCTACGCAGCTCTCCGACACAGACTCTACTTTTTGTAGACCCGACAGTCTCTTCTCTGCATCCGGTCGAGGACAAAAGGGCAATCTGACAGAGTGGAGATGGGGCATGCAGGGAAGGATAAGCCTAGATGTCGAATCTGGCGAGCCACTGAAACGTTCCTGGGGCTTCCTCCTGGAAGGCCCTGACGGGTGTGATCTGTACGGTCTTTTGGCTCTGCCCAGTACCACTATTGCCCTTCGCTTTGCAAAAGATCTTAGCCAGGTCGACACAGGTGAGGTGTCAGACGCGGGGTTCGAACGATCCTACAGAACGCTGTACGCCTCTCAAACGCAGGCTGGTCTTATCGTCCAGACTACCGAACGAACAGTAGCTCTAGTTACTGGATATCAAACCTGGTCTTACGAGCTGGAAAGCATTCTTGGAGTGACCGACGTCCGAGCTGACTATGCTCATCATGAAAATGATGTCCTGATCTTGTCTTCGCACAATGACGACGAGTCTACGCTACATACAGTGGGCCTCGAAGGAACGAGCTTGCATCATATGCGTTCCTGGCAAGTCTCCGGGGACATCACATGCGTCACTCTCTTCAGCATTTCAAGAGTCCAGTTTACAATCGTTGCCTTCGTACAGGAAGGCATTTCATACATCTCTGTCTTCTCCCTGGACGGCGAGCGCCTAGCTATTGAAGCGCTCGTGAAAAAGTCAGGTGAGACATTCTGGGCATCTGTTGAGCTGATTTCCTTGGCTTTCATTGACATAATATACCCAGAAGACTCTATCACGGAAGAGGGAGTGTCAAGCGTGGTGCATCCCTTCGAACCAATAACAAGCTTATGTGTGGCACGCGAAAGCATTGATGAGATCAACTTCACTGCTGGAACCCGATGCGGGCACCTGCTCAACATTAGACTGACGGGTCAACGCTGCGATGTCTTGGCTTGGAGTAGTGAAGAACTGGGCGTGTCCCCCGTCGATGTTTTCCCGATCAACCAGCCTTTCGAAGGTGGTACTGCGGTCATGGTCTGCTGTGACGGCAATCTGGTCATGATGTCGCGGTTCTCTGAGGCCAGTCAAACCTTCGAAGCCAGAGCGTTCGTATGGCTTACAGACTCAAATGATGCATCGCTGTGCTCGCCGTCTGTTCACGCGGCGTTCAGTCTCAGTGTCAACCTCCCAGGACAACGCGACCATGTTACTTTGATGTTACTTGCAGGATCAAGGCTTCTTGTCGCAGAGATCTGGCCGCAGTTGAAGCTGGTTCCCAGAAGTCTCCCAGTTGGTGGGAGCCCGACACGCGTCATCTTCTCCAAGATGTGGAATTGCTTCGTGGTCGCACTGGTTCAAGACGACAAGCCCACTCTCGCGTTCGTCGATCCCGGTACTGGCTTACAGATTGCAGCCGCGTCAGACAGGCAAGGGAACGGATCTGACTCAATCAATGGCCTGGGCAAGTCAGGTGACAGAATATTCGGCCTGAGCGAATGGCTGTATGTCAAAGACGGCAAAACTTTTGCGTATCTGCTCGTGGGCACAAAAGAAGGCAAAGTTCTCGTCGTTTCAGTCCATGAAACAGTATCTCAGCCAGGCGACGCGGCTGCAAGAAGGCTGCGGTACTTCACTCGTTATAGAAAGGCGTTCCCTGGAGCGGTCATTTCGATCATTGGAGACGGTAACGGCATAATATATTGTGTCGATAAAACTTTGCACTGGGATGTGCTGGACTTGGTGGAAAAAAAGCTGACACCAAAAACGCGGTACCAACTCGACTCTCCTGCCACGGTCCTGCGAGTGTCTGATGACAAACTTCATGCCTTGACGATGATGCATTCCCTCGAAGTGTTCGATCACAGAACGACGACCGGCGATCGGATGCGCCTGCTTCACACTGATCGCGTCGCTCGCCTGACCTACCATATGGTTGACATCGGTGTTGATGTCAAGGACTCGAATGGCAATTGCAGGCCCATAACTTTGCTATCAGATCAGCACGGTGGAATCGCCGGTGTCTGGATTCCTTGGGAAAAACAGGACGAACCACATGAGCTCGTTTTCCAGGGAAGTCTACCTCACCCGATCAGGCGATTTATACAAGCGCGGACCCTGCCGCCTTGGCAAAGGTCCAAGCCTAGGAAGCGATATGGCGTCTTGGCGAGCAGTGAAGAAGGATCACAAGTGTTCGGAGTTTGTCTCGACGGCTCGCTGCGCCACTTCGAGCTGATTGACTTTGATTTATGGCGCTTTTTGAAGTTCATTGAGAATCTGGCACGTATCAGCTCTGCTTTGGATTACATTGGGGTCGAGAACCCCAATTCTGACAGCGAGCATGATGAGAGGAATGAGAACATCGACGTTGAGCCACAATCGTCTCCAGCATCCATGGTGATCGACGGCGATGTGATCAACAGATGCCTACAACATCGGCTTCTCGAAAAAGTGGTAGCAGAAGTAGACGACTTGGATCTCTTGCGTGAGTACCTTGACGGTTTAGAAGATGGGAAATGGACCGATGACTTCAGAGACAGCAATCTCGCTGAGCCAGCCATGTACGCGGCATACTTCAAGCTTGGATACGCGGTGTTGGATCATGTTCTGGCGCCGGCGCTCTGAAGGTTCACAGACTATTGCTGGGCCTGCTGTGCGCGCCGAACCGCCAGTTGGGTAACCGACGGCCGATGACTGTTTCAATTGCGGTCGATCATGCTCTGTCATTTGAATACTATTTGTTTACGCTCCCTTGGACAGACATTGTACGGACATCAGTACGACGCGGACAATGATCAAATCAAACAGAGGTGCACGTTAGATTCGTTTTTGCAAATTTATGATTGCGTTGTCGAAAGTCGGGTTGCAGCTTCAAGCTGAACAGCGAGATACAAATTATTTCTCTGAAAATTTGCAGACCGTCTGTCAGGCGATGGACGTGATGACGGAATCATCCCGCCCTACCCGCCTACCCTTCCAGGTACATGTGTACAAGCCCGGGAGGCCCAAATGCCGGTACCGGCGGTCGTGCGTGAAGGCTGCTGCCCCGCGCAGATCGAGAAACCTGTGGACATATGAGGATGGTCATGGCAGACCTGGTAGACTCAGTACGTCAAGTCGAAAATGGAGAGTGTGAGGGGAAAAGGGCGAATGACGCGTGACGGTTCCGATAAGGATGTCTCGCAAAACACGCGGTAGCGACGCTGAATGATGTTTTGCGTCGCTCTGTTTACTTTCTATTACTATTTGTTGTTCATCGAAGGTGTATGTGTGTATGTGGGAGAAAATGTGCGGAGGCACAAAAAAAAAAAAAAAAAAAAAGGTAAGGTTCGGCGGACCCCGCAGCGGACGCCGCTGTGCCGCATTCCGCCCACCCACTGAATGACCCATATTGGCTACGGCGGGCTGCCGATTAATGAGTCGCATTTTCGTAGTTTGGCATTCACTCGTCACCGGCAGTCTGGATTCTTAATACCCCCCCCCGAAGCACCATCGGGGTGACATCTTTTGGACAAGACTGCAGCTTCGAAACTGCTCCTCTCTTCACTTCCTCGTTGCATGCTACCCCTTAGAAGCGTCCGATACCCAGCAGACACTTCGCAGTGTGCTGTGCTACAGCAGCCGTCAAAATGCCTCCGAAGAAGAAGGGTAACAGGAAAGTAAACGACGACTGGGAGGCCGATTTGGGTGAAGCAATCACTCCCACCGATGCCGTTGCGACAGAGGCACGAGAGACCTCCGAAGCTGCGGCGAATGGTGACGATGATGCCACCGGCGGAGGTGGCTTAATGGCAATGCTACGGAAGAACAAAGAGAAAAGAAAGAAGAAGGGCCTAACAGATGATGACGTTGTCGAGGTCGGAGATGCTACTGATGGCCAACAAGTCGAGAATCCGAAAAACAAGGCAGCGCCCGAGGCCAGTCTAGATGACGAGTTCGTTCTGCCTAGCAAGAAAGGCAAGACTGGCAAAAGCAAGCCTGCTCCCACGAAGGATGAGTCTGAGAAAGGGGACGCTGTCGAGCCTGGGAAGATCCTCACAAAAGCTGAGAAAGAGAAATTAAAAAAGGAGCGCGAGAAGCAACGAAAGAAGGAACAGGTACGAGCCCTTTCATGGTTCACTGGGAATCACTGGGAATCACTGATCTCCCACATGAGCCGCCTTCGCTATACTAACTCCGCATGTCACTTTGTGCTAGGCTTCCAAGAAGAAGACAACGGCTCCGGTGAAAGATACTGGACCGGATAGTGTTCCTATTACTCAAGAAGCCACACCAACTCCCGCAAGCACGACCGAGTCAGCTGGTGAGGCCGGGGCGAAAAAGAAGAAACTTCCAGCGCACCTCGCGTTGATCCAAAAGCAGCAAGAGGAGATACGTCAACGACGAGAAGAACAGGAACGACGTCAAGCTGAAGCTAAAGCTCAGGCAGAAGAGGAGGAAAAGTTGGCAGAAGAGGAGCTAAAGCGCAGGGAGGAAGCCAAGGCGCTCAAGAAGCAGAGAGAGAAGGAAAAGATAGAACAACTCAAAAGGGAAGGCAAATTTCTGACCAAGGCCCAAAAAGAAGAGAAAGCACGCAACGAAAGGAAGCTACAACAGATGCTGGCTGCAGGAATAAGAGTCGGTCCACAAGAATCTACCGACGAGCCCAAAAAGAAGGTCGTCTACGATAGCAAGAAGAAGAAAGGCAGGAACGACAAGGTGAGTTGATTCAACGATTGAAATACATCGACACCCACGACATCAAGACTAAAAGATCCTGAACAGGCGGACGAAGACGCTGCGCTCGCTGAAGCCGCCGAGAGAGCTCGCCTCCAAGCGGAGAAGGCACTCAAAGAGGCTGAAGAGAAGGCTGCGCGAGATAGGGCCGCCGCCGAAGCAAAAGCTGCCGCCGAAAAGGCGGCCGCAGAGAGTGACGTTGATGATGACTGGGAGGCCGCTGCCGCATCGGAGGCCGATGTCAAGGATAGCTGGGATGCAGACTCAGACCAAGAGGCAGGAGAAGATTCAAAACCCAAGAGCAATGGCAGAAAGGCGAGGCCCAGTAATGAGGAAGACGAGGAAGACGAGGACGACGAGGACTCTGGATCCGATGACGAAGAGTTGTCAGCGGCCAAACAAGCAGAGGCTCAACGCAAAAAGGAAGCAGCTGATAGAAGGGAAAAGGCGCATCAGGCTGCGCTGGCTGCTCGTTCCAAAGACAATTTGCGCTCGCCCATTTGCTGTATTCTTGGACACGTCGATACCGGAAAAACGAAACTCTTAGATAAGATTCGTCAAACCAACGTCCAGGAAGGCGAAGCCGGTGGTATCACGCAGCAAATTGGCGCAACATACTTCCCAGTTGATGCCATCAAGCAGAAAACTGCCGTTGTCAACGAGAACAACGAGTTTGAATTCAAGGTCCCCGGTCTTTTGGTCATTGACACACCTGGTCACGAGTCTTTCTCCAACTTGCGATCCCGCGGCTCATCTCTCTGCAATATTGCGATACTGGTCGTGGATATTATGCATGGCTTGGAGCCTCAGACACTTGAATCCATGCGTCTTCTCCGAGATCGCAAAACTCCTTTCATCGTGGCACTGAATAAAATCGACAGGCTTTATGGATGGAAGAAGGTCGACAACAACGGATTCCGCGAGAGTCTCGCATTGCAGAACAAGGCCGTTCACAACGAGTTCAAGAAACGTCTTGAAGAGACGAAATTGTCGTTCGCTGAGCAGGGATTCAATTCGGAGCTGTTTTACGAGAACAAGTCCATGTCCAAGTTTGTCTCCTTGGTACCGACTTCGGCCCACACCGGCGAAGGCATCCCCGATATGTTGAAATTGATTCTACAACTGACGCAGGAGCGCATGGTTGGTTCTCTTATGTACCTTTCAGAGGTGCAGGCTACTGTTCTCGAGGTCAAGGCCATCGAGGGTTTCGGTATGACCATTGATGTGATCCTGTCTAACGGCATTCTAAGGGAGGGTGACCGGATTGTGATCTGCGGCACGGAGGGAGCGATCAAGACCAACATCAGAGCACTCCTCACCCCGGCACCCCTTCGTGAACTACGTCTCAAATCGCAGTACGTGCACAACAAGGAGGTCAAAGCTGCTCTTGGTGTCAAGATCAGTGCTCCAGGCCTTGAAGGCGCCATCGCCGGGTCCAGACTGATGGTCGTCGGCCCAGACGATGATGAAGAAGACATCGAGGACGAAGTCGTGGCAGACCTAGCCAGCTTGCTGAGCAGAGTTGAGAAGACGGGCCGCGGCGTCAGCGTGCAGGCGTCCACACTCGGCTCGCTGGAAGCTCTTCTCGATTTCTTGAAAGACTGCAAGATCCCCGTGGCTAACGTTGGTATCGGACCGGTGTACAAGCGAGACGTGATGCAATGTGGCATCATGCTGGAAAAGGCCCCCGACCTTGCTGTGATGCTGTGTTTTGACGTCAAGGTCGACAAAGAAGCACAGTCATATGCCGAGGATCAAGGCATCAGGATTTTCACCGCCGACATTATCTATCATTTGTTTGACGAATTCACCAAGCACATGGACGAGATGCTGGAGAAGAAGAAGGAGGAGTCAAAGATGTTGGCTGTGTTTCCCTGCGTGCTCAAACCAGTCGCCGTCTTCAACAAGACTAGTCCAATCGTCATTGGTGTCGACGTCGTCGACGGCCAGTTGAAGATTAATACACCAATGGCCGCGGTCAAGACGAACCCCGTAACCGGCGTCAAAGAGGTGATCAGCCTCGGCAGAGTGTAAGTGCATCTTCCATGCTTTCAATTCCCAGACCTTCGCTGGTTGGCCCACGAGCCCGTCATATCTAACGTCTCTTCCCTCAGAACCTCCATCGAACGGGACCACAAGCAAATCCCGGTATGCAAGAAGGGTCAGCCTTCTGTTGCCGTGAAGATCGAAATGGGTGGCCACCAGCCCATCTACGGAAGACAGCTGGAGGAATCAGACAACTTATACAGCTTGATTTCTCGAGCCAGCATCGACTGCTTGAAGGAATTCTATCGGAAGGACGTTTCCAATGACGAGTGGAGCTTGATTGTCAAATTGAAACCCCTCTTTGATATCAACTGATGTTGCAGCTCACTAATCTGAGGACACATCGGAAGTCGAAAATAGTCAAGCTGAGCACTCCCTTTGTGTCGTCTTTGGGTGATCTTCGTGGCAGTTCTTTCGCCCAGAAGGACAAGCGCTATGACACTCGATGACACAGCACACTGCTCACGGCTCTTTCAAAATCCAAAGTTTGCCCATCTGCCGCCGGATGCAGTCATCCCCTGATTTGGACAACTTTTCATCGGATGTCAGAAAGAGACAGCACACACAAGTCGATCATGTCGTGTTGAGTCAGGGCCGATCCATGGCTGGGCATCATGCTAGTTCGGACGTGAGATCCAGCAAAGTGAAGGGCTACTGTCGTTTGCAAAGCTACCAGTGCTGGCTGTACTGATCTCCCCTCAATAATGTAAAAAAGGCTTCAAAATCCTGTGTGGCGGTCGTTCGTGGGGGTACTACTCTAGTTGTGATTTGTGATGAGTGTCCGTGTTGATTTGCGTTTGTACTTTAATTCTAGGCATAAAAGGTGTTTACGGACAGGCCAATCTACGCACGAGTGGGAACAGTAAGCTAATGACACGATGCACCTTCACCAATCCAGTAGCGAAACTTCACGACTTCGGCGTAACAAAATTCTATAGCTGTCTTTGGCGTTGGTCCTGCGTCTTGCCTGGACTATAAATGCACATGACATACGATTCAGCACTCCCTGCTCCGCATTCCTCCGACTCTGAAATCCTCCGAGTAAATGGCCACACACGTGGTGATCTACCAACGTATGCTGCCTCACGCCAGTCGCCACTTATCTCATGTCCACTTGATTCGTGCGTTTTCAGCATATCTATGTCTAATTTGCCATTATTTGGGATCGGTCGCCTCTTCGATCTCGGGCTCAGGGACATCTGCATCCTTCATCTCCTGGTCGCCCCCGGCTTGTTGGGCCGCCTTGTCAGCCTCAGCAGCTTTGCGAGCCTCTTCCTCAGCGGCTCTTTTGGCCGCCTGCTCGGCATCTACACGCTCCTGAACGGCGCGTCGCTCTGCCTCCACCTTCTCGAAGTGGCGCTGAAGGATCGGACCAGCGAGTGCTCTAAGCTCGTCCAATTTGGCGACATATACACCTTTGGAGGCATCTTCGCCTTCATCATACAACCAGTCCTATAAGTCATGAGTCAGCTTCGTGTCGTGGAGCCCGAATGTGATGAAAGACCCAGAATGACGAGTCAGTTTGGCAAGCAACATGAACATACCTCAGCCGTTTCCAGCTTCGCCTTGATGGCTGACTTCTCATCTTCACTGGCGAGCTCTGCGTACTGATCGTCCAGCTTGGCGCGCAGATCATAGATGAAGGTCTCCAACTCATTCTTCTTCTCTTCGGTGTCTGCAACCAGCTTATCCTCCATGACCATGGCCGCCTCCTTCTCGCCCAGCAAAGTCTTTTGTGAGGAATCAAGAGATGAGGTTCCGCTGGATATGGGCAGATCTCCCTTGCGAACTTGTTTCTTAACCTTTCGAATCTTTTTGGGAGCATTTTCCTTTTTATCGGTATCCATAGCCTTGAATCAAAAGGTCAGCATCACATGCCGGCTTGCAGCAGTGTAGAACTGAGACTTACTTCAGTGTCCTTCTTCTCGCCATCATCCTTGTCATCCTCTTTGACCTCTTCCTCTACCTCTTGGTCCTCCACGTAGTATCCATTCTCAACATTGAGAACGCCGTGGATGTTAACTCGAGCCTTGAGCTTGCAAATCATAAATTCCTCCTTGCCTTCGGCCTTGACGCCCTTAACAGAGAAACGACCGATCCAAGGATTCTGCTTGCCGGGTAGCTCGTCGGGTCTAGCATATCGAGCCTCTAGATCGAATGGCTGCTTGCGATAAAAAGTCAGAATCTTCGTCGAAGGCAGGACATTGCCCTTGTTGAAGACAGTCAGGCTAGTATCCTCGTCAGGTATGTCAGCCGCCTTCTCCCATGCAAATTCGATGGGGTAGCTGATGATGTCTTGGACGGAGAAATCGCGAACACGGAAGACGGGAGACAAGATGGCACAGCTGAAAGCGCACCCACGTGCCACGGCTTCGTCGGCGTTCATTGTGAAAGAAAGAGGTTTGCCGAAAAAAACCTGAATGCGCTCTTTCAAGGCAGGGACACGTGCGCCACCGCCGACAACTTCGATAGCGTCAATGTCGTCTTTGGTCAAATTAGCCTGTGCTAGTACTTGTTCGAGTGGTTGATGAGTGCGTTCCAACAAGGGCTCGATCATCGCCTCGAATTCCTGGCGAGTGATCATGGCAGAAACGTCCACATCATTCATCAGCGACTCGATGTTCACCGGGGCTTGTTGATTTGCAGACAAAATCTTCTTCGTTTTCTCCGCCGCAGCAATGGTCCGAGCCATAGCTCGACCGTGAGTGTATATGTCAACCTTGTACTTTGCCTTGAATTCCGTTGCAAGGTGGTCGACGAGCGCCTTATCGAAATCACGACCGCCGAAATTACGGTCCCATGCTGTAGCTTTGACTGCAAGCTCCCCCTTCTTGAATTCAACAATAGAGCATGTGTAATTGGTATGGCCGATATCCACGAAACACACGCGACGGGGCTTCTCTTCGGGGGCAGGAAGATCAAGCTTGGTGATTCCCCAGCCTAAGGCTGCAGCCGTGGTGTCGTTGATGAGGCGGAGCAGTTTCAAGCCAGCGATTTCTGCGGCATCGAGCAGTGCGCGCCGTTGAACGTCGGAGAACCATGCAGGCACACTCATGCAAAGATCAGAGACAGGCAATTTAAGCTCGTTGGCTGCGGTCTGCTTGATTTTGCTCAGGTACATGGCAATAAGTTGGGTCGCTGTGAAAGTCTCCGTCTTGCCAAGGTAGCTGACCTCGGCGCCGACCTGCCCGTTCACATCGACGAGAGGAGCCGTAATGAATTGTTGTTCGATCTTGATGTCGGGATCGTTGAAGGATCGGCCGGCGAGGCGCTTCAAGCAACTGACTGTGTTTTTCAGGTTGGAGATCTCTTGAGTCTTGGCGGCTTCTCCGAGGTAGCGACTTTTGGGCCCAAAACCGACCATGGAACTACAGAATCGAAAGATATTTCAGTATCAGAAAAGAAGGTCACGGATGACCCAAAGCATCCAGTCTGGGGATGTGAGTAAGTGAGAGATCAGTATGGGTACTTACGGCGTGGCTCTGTTAGAAACCTCATTTGTTATCTATCCCGTTAGTTGAAAGGTTAGCCGAGCTCAGAAGGCACGATGTTCAACTTTGATTATAGAAGTGATGCTTGCCTCAAAGCCATCTTAAGTTTGGGGAAGAACGTACCACATCGACACCTCGGTTTCTGGCTACAGCAATCACTGTTTTGACAGTGCCAAAATCGACACCTAGTTTCGAGCCATGTTAGAACGATGTGGATGGACATGGCTGGACCGCCACAACGTATTGCAAGATGGGTGGACAGGGCAATTGCGGCATCGGGTTCAAGTTCAGGCAACTCACCCACAACACTCATCTTGGCCGTATCGGTTTGCGTGCCGCTCGTAGATTGTGCGTGATAATTTTTGTATCTCAGTCCACGGTGGTTGGGGGGAAAACGCGGGGTGCTGCCAGGCGAAAGAGGCGTAAAGTTTGAGTGACAAGAATGAAGACGATAGATGCGAAAGATGAAAAGGTTCTGTAAGACGATAGATGTCGGGAAAAGGGGGTTAATTGAAAGAATGCACCGATAGGGGGCAATTATCGGCTGGTCAAGCTTGCGTCGCAAACCAAAATGGGCCTCGATTGAAGGTGAACGAGCTTTTTATTGCGGGCGGTGTGACTGAAGTAGCGTGCGTCCTTGAGTCAAAGAAGCTGGTGGCTTGGCGGACGCTTGCTTGGGGGCCTGAACGTGCCTGCTTGGGCGTAGGCGCCGTTGTGCTTCAGATGGCCGGTACCGTTGGCGCCAACAATGGCGGGGAGATACTTACATCCGGAGCCCCGCTATCTTCTAGCTGCCTGTGGAAACGGGGAGAAGTTTCCAGACTCGACGATTAATCCATCGCTGGCTGAACCGCCGCATGTCTTCCGTGGCCTTGGCAGAGCCAGCCTTTCCCCATCCTTGTGCTTTGCCCGTTCCGAATGCACATTGTTTGAACAACTGGATCATCCGCCGTGCGAGCATAGATCTGCATTATCAACTTATCTCATGGAGGATTACACAAAACGAGATTTACTATTGCCCATTGCCCACCAGTGTTTTCATCGAAGTCAGTGTCATCATCATTCGAGCTTCTAGCGCGGCGAGGAAAAGTGCCTGAATGCAGTCATGTCCGCCGTCCTGTCTCATTCTCATTGTGTTGTGAAAGCCGTCAAACAAGCCTACGCTCAGCTTTGGTCCTCGCATATTCCGGTTCCCACTCTCAATTGATATTGGTATATGCATCCAATCGTTGCCAAACCTCGTCATCATGCGCGTTGATCGCCGTCCGTGATGGTCTTCACATCGCGACGCCAACGTCTCGAGGGGTCGGGTCTGGCTTGTTTCGATCGCGCGCACTGCCACTCGGTCCCAGATTTGCTCTCAGCCTACGTCCGGAGCGTTCTTCATGGACATGAGAATTGTCGTCGTAATGCGCGTACTCTTTGCCCTGATAAGCCGATCCCTCACCATCGGCCGAACCAGCTGGCCACTGGCGCCCTCTTGAATTTTCTGGCCACTGTAGCATCTCATCGTGACTGTGTCCAAAATCCCCGGTCTCAGCCCCGAAGCCATACTCTGCGGATCCTCTGATAGTGGAAAGCAGTCTGCTGGAACGACCTCCGGTAAATTTACCATCGATGGAGTCCGGGGGCCGAACGACACTGCGTTTGCGCGAAATCGGTATCGCCAAATGATCAGGATCATTGGCACGCACTCGGGCCTCTTTCGCAGGCTTGAAGGTTTCGGGTACGATATTCAACTCATCTCCCTGCCTGTCTGCCCGCTCTGCGGCCTCTCTCGCGGTCGTGTTTATATCAGCTGTTGCTGCATCCGCCCTCGGGCCACCCCAAGTACGAGTTCCAGCTGTCAAGACTCCATAGACCATGTAATACCAGTTGAAAATTGGATTCATGATAAACATCAAAGGATAAAGCCAAATCTTGAATCTCTTCAATTTGGCGCCGAAGTAAAGCATTAAAAGCCAATTCAGGCCCAATGAAACGGCAATAAAACCAACCGGAAGGTCATGTATTGTCTTTGTCGAAGTTGAGAGCGCAAGTAGCATTATGAGGAATAGTAATGCTGTTGTTCGAATGGTGTTTTGCATGAATCTGACCAGAATCAGGGCTGGATATCGCTTCCATAGTCGCCAATCGGTCAACATGCACACCTCATTGGGCAAGAAACCAAGAAACCATCGCCTCCGTTGCGCGCGCAATGAACGGTAAGTCTGCACGGCCTCCGTTTTGCAAAACGCGGACGTGCACATCTGGATCTGATATCGTTCCTTGGCACCTATCATGAACAGGTGCGTGAGCCAACGGTCCTCTCCGAGATGACATTTGGCGTAGTCGAATAAATCATCACACTCCTCCTCTTTATCAGCAAAGTAGTATTTTGCCATGCGTCTGAAGGCTGAGAATCGAAGCATCGTTAAGGCTCCGGGTAGGCAGGTCACTGAACCACAACCTGATTCCACAGTCCGCTCAAATAGCTGGCCATGGATGTATTCCATGTCTTGAAGCAACGTAATTATGCTGTGTTTCTTGGTCGTTGCCGTGATGACGCCAGTCATGGCTAGCATCTGTCTAGAATTTCCGGGACTCAGTTCCATGTCATACACAAAGTTCTGGAGGCAAACCCTGTCGAGCACGCAGTCCGAATCGATGAATAATATGAACATGTCGTCATTTTGCTTGGTATACTCCGAGTATACCCGGTCGATCAACTCAAATGTCAACTTTTGGCAATGTCTCTTGCCTCCGTGAGGAAAACGTGACACTGTAATGCGCACATTCCGGTATATCAAGTCGATGCATCGTGGGGAGGATCCGCCAAATTTGGGCAGACCAAGGTTTTGAAGTGTCTGCGCGTATAGATCGTCCTCGTCTTCGCCATCAAAGGACAGGAACACATGTATACAGGCCGCCGGGTAGTCGCAATCGACGACTGAGTTGATAGCAACAATCAGCACGCTTGGGTCTTCATGATAGCAGGGCATCACTACCACAACTTTCGGAGCAGTAGAGTCGTCCAGCACTCTTCGAATTCTCCTTTTCCGGCCCAAGTGATTCGTCACCAGCTGATAGACACAAAACAGCCAAGGAACTGTCAGAAGGACTGCAAAGGTCCAGAAGGCAAACCATTGAAGGAAGCTTGACAAAGTCTCGGGCCACCAATTGGATATGACCGCCGGAAGGGGAAGGGTCACAAGCATGACGGGAAGGAATATGCATCTGTCAACCGATTTAGCCCCAGCTCACTTCACGTGGAAAAGAAGGTTCATGCTCCAATTCGCTCATTTCTGGGCTGATGTGTTGTGGACGGAATGAGACGCACCGGAGAACAACAAAAGCAAATCCGATGATTGCGCACAGAACTCGGATCGACCAATGTTCTGCTTTGAAAAATACTTTGGCAAGACAATACATGAATGCAGCTAGCCATAGAAACCATTCGATGAATGCCATAAGCATGACCAGCCCTACTATGGCAGTATAAACAATCTTGATTGAGAGAGGAGGTTCGTCAGTGACAAGCGACGCGCTCTTCTACTCAGTTACACCAGTCCTTGGCTATACGTACGTCTCGCACAGGCCAGGCAGCAGTCGTGGAGGCCATGGTGCCGCAGCAAACCGCCGTGAAGCGCTTCTGCCGCGAAATCGAGCTGTTCCTCAACGAGGCAGAGGAGTGCACAAGAGTGCGGAAAGGGGTCTCAGCCTGCGTTCGGAACAGAATTTGGAGGGGGGCGCTGGTTTTAAAGGATTCTGAGGTTGGTCACACAGCTAGCAGACCTTGGAGAAAGGCATGTATGGTCTGAGCTCTTTGACGTGGCTGGCCGATTGAAGGACGAGAGGGTCCACAATATGCAGTGTCCCCAGCGTGAAGCGAGACTTGCCGCTATAAACAGAGTTTGTTTCATTGATCAGGTGATGGTACAAGCAAAGAAGTTGTGGCCATGGAAGTCCTTAGTGAGCACGGGCGTCCCACTGAGTGGTTCATGGGTAGCAATGCAGGTGTTCGATGCATTTGCTAAGCCCCTGTTCATTAAAAATAGCATGCGGGTCCAAAAGCAATACGAGCTGGTCGATTGACATCCGTTCAGCCTTTGGCCAATGAAAACTTCCCTCCCAGTTCCGTCTTTGAACCGTAAAAGTCCATTCACGGTAATATCCGTGGACCATGATGTCGAGAACGGGTCCGTGCAAAATAGATAGTCGGGGGAAGGCCATCTTGATATCCAGTTGTTGCGGTCGAATGCCTCCCTTTTTTTTTCCCCAAGGTCTTTTTCTCCTTCAGCCCTCCATCCCATCAATCGGAATCTTGCTGCTGAGAGAACGAAGACTTGCGGCAGTCGGTCCCGTCTCTGCATCAGCCACGCAGCTTTTGTGCGTCAACGAAGAACTGACAGAATGATCAATGCAAAGGTTCACAGGTCGAGTATTGCTTTGCAGAAAGTCGGTCGTTGCGACCACCGATGCATGTCCCGGGTCTTTCATACCGTGACGGACTCCATGCTCGGAGCTCGTAGATTTTGTGACGACCATATCACTGCTTCAATCCCAGCGCTCGTGCCCGATCCACATCGCGAAGATACACGACCCCAGCAGCCAGCGGGAACAACATATCATGAAACTCGGGCACAAAGGCTTTATGCTGTCTGATGCTTTCAAAGCTGTTTCTACCAGTCGACGTCACTCAGCTGCAGCTTTCTCGCCCTCTGACCACGATCCTTACTTGGCCGGTCAACTCGGCCTTGGAACAGCGCGGCGCTTCGCTCTGTGCATATTCATCATTAGCACAAAACGTCATCAGTGTCTGCTAAAGGCGCCCCCACCGTCTTGATCTTCGCTCTGTTGAAGGTCATAGTTGAGAACCAAATCTTTAATCCGTTGTTGTTCTTCTTTTGCTGCTTGCTGGTGAGTCTTCATTGCTACTGCGAAGTTTGAGTCGGAAGGGAGCTCCACGGTCCGAGTCTAAGTCGGGTCAGCTTCTAGCTTTATTGGAAAAAGAAAATACGAAGCCTGGAGTGTGACAAACCTGTTGACGATTGCCCTTCTTTGTCAGTAGGGCAAAGGCTATCTTCTTTCCCGGCGCGGAAGATTCCTGTTCGGATGCGGTCGTCGTCGAGACTTCCCGGACTTTTGGTCGAACTGGCAAGGGGACGTCGAAAAGGGGCTTCCGCTCGAACTTGCGGGATTCAAGACTCTCTGCCATCATCTTTGCATATTCTCTTTCGAAATCGGCCTCGTCTTCGTGATCTATAGCCTCTTTTTGACGAGTGACTACGATTGACTCTTCGTTGAAATCAATTTCGTCGGCGGATACATCGTCGCCATCCTGCTACACCGCATATCAGTTTCCAATTGCCACGACGAGAAGAACGGGCCCGCGAAGCAAACCTCATTGTCTTCATCCTCTTCAGAGGCACTTTCTTCCTCGCCATCCACGTCATGTTCGACATCATCGCCGTCAACATTATCGTCGTCTGATGATGCTCCGCTGGTTGCTTCATCGACCTCTGCAATTTTGTCAACACCTGCAGTCTTCTGGTCCTGCAAAATGGCAGCTTGAAGCGCCTTTGTTGCTTCCTCCAAGCTAGATGCAATTTTCCATTGAGGCCGGGTCAAGGAGAAGATGTCTTGAATGACGAAGTCGATGTCCATGGGAAGGGAGCTTTTTGTATGTACATAGTACTGGTTTGTCGTATCAGCCCTGCAGTCTTGCAGCAGATCGTGCGACCATGGGTGAAATACTTGCCTGAAAAAAGGATAAAAAGTAGTCCAGCTTTTTACCGGCTGCTCCTTTGCCGAAGAATATGCCGCATGTCTCCAACATAGTCGCGATAAGTCGAATCCGAAAAAAATCATCCGGGGGGTCTAGAGGATTAAGACGTCCGGGCACCGGAAGGCCTCCTAAGGTGAAAATCAGTGTCATTTACTTGGAAAGAGTGACCGTTTCCAACAAAACCCACCATAACCGACTGTCAGAATTTTGTACATCGTGTCGAAAATGACAGGATGTTCCAACATCCTGTAGTTGTAAAGCTCGGCGAGATACTTCACCTCAGCAATGCGACGTTGAAAATAACGAAAGTCGTTATGCTCCAAGCCTACAGAGATTGACTCGATCACATTATCGATGACTTTCACGACAAAGTCTGGATGGTACCGGTAGAGCGCGCTTAGCATGATCCCAAGCAAGTGAATGTTGCCGTATTTAACCTTTCCGGGCTTAGAAAACACCTTCTCGAGAGTTGATACTACCTGACTCATTCGCAAATGAAATAACAAACACAGGCTCTCATGGTTAGCAAGCCGAAACAAAAAGGTAATTCCGCATTGCTTGACACACCTCTTTCTCCTCCCAATGCAGTCTGCGTATCTGCTTGAGGATCTTGCTGCAATTGCGTTTGGTGATGTCACTGTAAACCATTTTACGTATAAAGAGCTCAATTGGCGTCCGTTCTTTTTGTTCGATGGCAGGCCGCTCCGGGGGGTCGACGTAGTAGACGGCGTTGTCGATGAGCATTCGCTCGGGCTGCCCGATATGTTGTACGGATTTTTTGCGCTGTAAAGTTTCAAGAAAGCTTGCCATTCGGGGTGAAGTTTCGGGATTTTTGAGTAGGTAGCGGCCGCAGTTCTCGATCAAATTGCACAAGATTTCGATATTCATGCGCGAAAAGTCGTCGAGGCTGACTTTAAGACAGTGGAAGACGACGTGTTCAGGCACAACCCCAAACTTTGTAAGTTCGGCGAGATATCTGATGTTGCTCAAGCGAACTTGACCCAAGAAATCCTTCTCTTTTCTTCGCTGCAAACTCCGGAACTCGGCATCAAGGTGGTCCACAACTCCCTTGGGAACATCAGGCATGTATCTGCCCAAGGTCGCCACCAACCGTGACCACGACGGAAGCAAATCACTGCGGCCTTTAGGTACTTCTGTCAAAGCTTTGACCAAGCGATTACGGGATGCCTTTGAATTGAGAAAACAAAAGTCGATGGCGGTTTGATCGATCATGTCTTTGTTGGTAAGCTCAGGTAAGCGTGCCAACAATGCATCAACCTGGGCGCCGATCGTTTTATTGGCTATCGCAACAGATTGATCTTCAGTGCTTTCGTTAGCCACAGCCTTCGATGCAGCGGTGGAATCTGTCACTGAAGCCTTCTTGCCAATTTGCTCATCCGCGTCCACCTTTTTTTTCTTACTGTCCTCTAGTAAGATCGGTGGAACTTTGCCTTTGAGATCGACCAAGTTCTCGTAGAATCGACGCTCGTCCTCATCTGCCCATATACCCGTGTCGTCACCCGCAGCCCGCAGATATTCGCCAGTTTTGACGAGACCAATGGAACTGCTCGATGCGCCGAGAGCGTCCTCGGATTCCTTCACTTCGGGGATTTCTGCGCCAATAGCATCCGCAATGACTTGAGCATTCGCAATCAGACGGTCTCGTGCCTTGATTTGCTTTTCGTAATTGAGACGCCGATCCTCGAAAACTTCACCGGACTTGACATAGGCCTCCGCATTCCGTCGAGCCTGAGCTTGTATCGATTTTTGGTCCCTGACAATATGTGCCGATACATCCTCGAAATATCTCCGCAGAACGAGTAGAAACTTTTCCGCCACTTCAGGTGGAGTAAGGGGTCGATGCACACGCTGGTCGTTGTCCATCACTTGGCTCATGTTGGGAGATTCTTCGTTCTGAATGCTCGCAATACCGTCTTCCTCCAAGCTCTTACGGCCTTCGGAGCCGGGCAGCTTAACGCCCAAGACATCCCAGCTGAAGGCCTTGACGAATATGACCAGAAGCGGAAGATTTGTGTGCTCCCGGTCATGGCCGAGAAGATCCTTGAGGACCTCGAGAGGAAACGGCTGCGTACTGCCAGATTTGTTCGATACTAGTCGGGGTTTGACATCCGTGACGTTGGGTACCGCACCTTTAGCAGCGTCCTCGGGCTTCACTGCATCGTCAAGGGTTCGCAAGACCCCAACCAGCCAGAGTTCGGTGACTACTCTAAGTAGTGCCCTTTGGCGAGTGACGCGTTCCTTTTCTTCCCTCTCGCGAGCCTCTAGAGGCAGGTTCTTGAGAAAGCTCTTATCGGGAGTGGCCAGTCCTTTGCCCAGCAGCCATGCGAGATATTCGGTGAACTCTGCTGGGCCGAAGCGTTGGTGCAAAGCGCTCACGATTTCAACACCAGCTTCAGCTTCTCCAGGTGTTTTCAGCCGGCAAAGGCCCTCGTAACAGGCTGCTATCACTTCGGACAGGTATTTATGCAAGCTTAAAGTCCGAATTTCCTGTAGAAAGGTGCCAAGAGTGGCACCAGTGATCGCGGTTCGTAAGCGCTTGATGAAGGCGGTGTTTTTTTTCAGTGAAGAGTCGAGGGAGTTGGTTACGACAAAAAGGTCTGTAGCAAGACCGATCAGTGACAATAACAGGTTGACGGAAGGGTCTCTTTGAACTATCGAGTGAATTGATACGCGACAGGATTGGCTTACCCTTTTCCCCATCCCAAGCTTTTTCATTCAACACGCGCAACTCGCCTGTTCATAGAGTCATCTCATGTTAGCAAAGCATTATGCAACAGGCGAGTATGGAGCCTTTTTGGAGTCGAGTCTGGGGCAAGACAAGCAGAGCAAGCACAAACGTTTTCTTTGTTGATCCATCGCAATCAATGTCTGGGTATGCAGTCGCAAAAGCCCAGCCAAGGAGGTAATCGATCTGGATAATGCGCCACATTGAGTAATAGCCTTGTACGAATGATTAGTACGGCACGGTCGATGGCAGTCCCGAAGTGAACCTCTGATGAGTTTTGTTCTAGACGTCTGCTGTTACAAAACAAACAAGAAAAGTTTTTGGTCGTGGGGGCGAGGTTAGATCAAGGTTCATAGACTGTCGCGACTTGCATGGAGGGCAACCTGCTATTGTTGATCTTGGCCGGATGGCAACCAATGCTTACTTTAAATTGGGTGGACAGAGCCAATGACCCGCTTGGCTTGGTAGGCCCGCGTGGCAGCGTGAGCGGCTCCCAGCGCAGTCTCGGCGGGAATTTTATTTTTCCCGGCGTTGTCCCCCTCCAGAGGATGACGTTACCACCAAGGATTGCGATGACCACTGCATCCCTCATCGATGCCGCTTGCAATTGTCTCAGCCCGGGCATCTATCTACCTGCTGAAGGTCTACTGGCAAGACGAATGTCATCAGTTCCTGCCTCTTCGAAGCTCGGGCAAAGTAGTGCTGGTACTTTTTTGGGGGGTTTTTTGGGGTTTCGAAAGGACCAGGGCCACTAAGATCACTTTCAAAATCAGTGGTGTTGTTTCGCGACCTCGGTGATGGTTCTTATTCTGACATGTCCGTTTGCGCGGCAGTCAACACGCTTCGGTTGAACATGGCCAGGCAGGCACCTTCCCGTGGAGCAATGCTCGAGGCTACACCAGAACCAAGCTCACATTCACGCTCCGCCATGGAACTGGAGCTTGCTGCGTCGATCTTTGCTTGCAGCAGCTGGCTCTCATGGGAGATAACTCGGGCACCGCCACACTTCGAATGGGCTCGTCTCAAGTCTCAACACTGATACGACAGACTGAGATCTACAACGCATCATGCATCCTTAAGCGCGCGTCCAACACAAGTGCATGATGACGAGAAAGACGATGGAGTTTCTTGGACAAGACCTGGTTCTCATGAATGACTTACTCAAGCTGGCTCGTTGACTGTTCGCCCGGCCTCTGTCCTGGCTGCTACAACTCACGAGCTAGGCTTTCAGTGCCTGCTGGCCCCCATGACGTAGTGCGCATTGAATTGATAGCGGCTCCCGTGACTAGTGGTCGGAGGGCCTCATGTCCCACCCGGTTGCAATTCAATCTGCGCATTTCCGGCCAGACAAACCTTATCCGTGCACGAACCGCGTTCCCTGTTTAGTAATACCACCAAACTAGTCGCTGCATACCTCCCGACTTTACGCACTTCCGCGGAGATCAGTCGGACGCTTTTCCATCTGTCGGCCTTCGTCAAAGATTAAACATGGCGAAATGCCGTAGGTCATGGCTAGACCCGGGACCAGACTTGGACGTAGGAAGTGCCGCTCTCCCGCAAAATGTCCATCACATAGCGCATCATCGCTCGAAGCAGCTTGTGTATTTCATTCGTTTGACTGTGGCAAACTGCAAGGCTCCATGCTCGAACCATTTGCCTTTCATCATTGACTTCGTCCGCATCTTCCACTTTTAGTGATGCTATTGTGTTGATTGTCAAAGATCAATCTCCTCTCCGTATCTGCTTTGCTCTCTTTGCCCTCTTCTTCGCCTCCTTTTCTTTTTCTTGGACCATTGACCTTTTCGATGGTTGTGCTTGAACTCCCTCAAGACCGGCTGGGTTGCTGCCGTGCCAGGAGGTGACAGAAAGGTCGTCCGAACATCCCATCGAATATATATCTCCATCAGCAACGATGCCGCCACGAGATCCGCGGGGCTTGGAACTATCTTTTCCTCCAAGTCCTCCATCCACAGTTGGAAAATCCAGGAAACGCAGCTTGGTTGGCGCCTCTCACTCAACCTCAGAATGTTCATCACCCGCTTCTGAGGAGATCAAGTTCCCCCTCTATCCTCTGCCCCCGAAGAACTCAATCAAGTCAATTTTGAAAGACGACTTGAAGACTCCAGACAATCACGTGGCAAGAGATCCTCGACTCATCCGGCTGACTGGTATACATCCCTTCAACTGCGAAGCCCCTCTTCGCGACCTCTTCGAATCAGGCTTCTTGACGAACGAGGATCTTCACTATGTCCGCAATCATGGTCCCGTACCAGCTTGTCAGGACGAAGAGGCAGAAAGTTGGACGCTGAATGTGGAAGGACTAGTCAACAAACCTTTCAAATTCACCGTCAGAGAACTTATCAACGGATACGACCAGGTTACCTACCCCGTCACTCTCGTGTGCGCTGGAAATCGACGGAAGGAACAGAACATCGTGCGGAAAACCAAAGGTTTTTCCTGGGGGCCGGCTGGACTCTCAACCGCCCTTTGGACCGGTGTTCCCCTCAAAGATTTGATAACAAAGGCAGATCCCCGAAGAGGTGCAAGATACGTCTGTTTCGAGGGAGCTGATCGCCTGCCCAATGGCTGCTACGGCACCTCAGTGAAGCTGAATTGGTGCCTGGACCCGAATAAAGGCATTCTGATCGCGCACAAAATGAATGGCGAGGCTTTACATCCGGATCACGGAAAGCCTGTACGGGTCGTCATTCCGGGACAAATTGGGGGCCGCAGCGTGAAGTGGCTGAAGAGGATCATTGTCACAGATCAGCCAAGCTCTAACTGGTATCACATTTACGACAATCGTGTCCTCCCTACGATGATCACGCCAGAAGAAAGCGCCAATCTTCCAGAGACTTGGAAGGACGAGCGCTATGCGATCTATGATTTGAATACAAACAGTGCCATTGCCTGCCCTTCACACAATGAAAGGGTTCCATTGGTCGACGGGCCCAGCGAATACAATGTGCGCGGGTACGCCTACGCCGGTGGCGGCAAACGCATCAGCAGGCTGGAGGTCACTCTAGATCAAGGCAAAACCTGGAGATTGGCAGAGCTAGATTATCCAGAGGACCGATACCGGCTTGCAGCCGACGGTGAGACCCTTTACGGAGGGAAAATCGACATGTGGTGGCGCGAGGCATCGTTCTGCTGGTGCTTCTGGGAATTGAAGATTGCCATCGATGAGCTCAAATGTGCTACTGATATCATGATCCGGGCAATGGACGAGAGCCTCATGGTGCAGCCGAGAGACATGTACTGGAGCGTGCTTGGCATGATGAACAATCCATGGTTCAGAGTGGTGATTCACAACGATGGAAATGAACTACGATTCGAACATCCCACAACACCAACCCTGTCATCGAAGGGCTGGATGGAGCGTGTCAAGAAAGAGGGGGGCAATCTGTTGAATGGTTTCTGGGGTGAGCAAACCCAAGGCCAAGAAGCAGCTGTCCCCGATAAAGCTGAAAAGGAGATCCGCATGACGAATCCTAAAGTCGATCGTGCAATTACCATTGAGGATATTAGGGAACACAACAATGACACGACGCCCTGGTTCATCGTCAACGGCCATGTATATGACGGCCAAGCCTTCTTGGAAGGCCACCCTGGTGGCGCAGCCTCGATAATAGGGGCTGCAGGCCAAGATGTTACCGAGGAGTTTGTCACAATTCGTAAGTCATTTTCTCAAATTCGAAATGATTGGACGCCCTCGTGCATCGCAGCATACAGAGTGACGCGTCTAGCTAACATTGTTCCGGGAAAAGACAGCGAAAACGCCAAGGCAATGATGCCTGAATACCACGTCGGCACGCTTCACAAAGATGCACTGGCACAGCTGTCACAAGAACCTGAAGCAGTTGCCGATGCAGCGATCTTTCTCAATTCAAGGACATGGACAAAAGCCACTCTTCAAGAGAAGATTTCAGTGTCTTCGGATTCAAAGATTTTCAGATTCAAGTTACATCATGACGATCAGGCAATTGGCTTGCCTACCGGACAGCATCTGATGATACGATTACAAGATCCCGCCACCCAGGAGGCAATCATACGCGCTTACACGCCGCTTTCAGAGAGTGATGCAAAAGGCTGGCTGGATGTACTCATCAAGATCTACTACGACACTCCAACAAGCAAAGGCGGTAAAATGACGCAAACGTTAGATGCAACAGCTTTGGGCCAATCAGTAGACTTCAAAGGGCCCGTGGGCAAATTTGAATACCTCGGGAATGGTGTCTGCTCGATTTCCGGCAAACGCCGTCAGATCAGTCGCTTCAACATGATATGCGGTGGTTCAGGGATCACGCCAATATTCCAGGTCATGCGAGCCGTCTCTCGAGATGCAGAAGATTCAACAGAATGCATACTGCTGAACGGAAATCGCCTCGAGGCAGACATATTATGTCGGACACAACTCGATCAACTGGTCGCTCTGAAACCACGGAAAACTCGCTTGATCTACTGCCTGAGTCGCCCTGGTCCATCCTGGCACGGGAAAACAGGACGAATCGATGAGGCTCTGATCTCGGACGAGATTGGACCACCGCCGGCGGACGGTAGCAGCTTGGTCTTACTTTGCGGTCCAAAGTCCATGGAGAGTAGCGTGCAGAGCATTCTCAAGAATCTTCGCTGGTCGAGTGCTGATATCATTATTTTCTGAGAACACATGCCAGGGCAGGAGCCTGCGCTGGAAACTCACTTCATCTCGTAAATAGACTCATTGATGCTGCATGGATCCATAGAATATCGCTGTTAGGCTATGTCATTGTCTCATGAATATATGTGTCAGCTTTTTGCGATCTCAACTCGGATACCAAAACCTCGTGCGCCCTCTGAGTCTACACCGCCGGTGTTGGGCGCCTCTACCATTTCAGCTGAGAACATCATCCGGCCTTCATCGCTTATTTCACTGCCGCGGCGGGAGGATAGGGGTATGAGGGGGTTTGTCAGAGTTCGTATCGAGATCGTTTCGACCAGTCACAATGTGACGCCAGGGTAAAAAGAGTGAAAGGGCGCAAGCCTCGAGCGCATGAAGCCAGCGCTTAACACGATCGTTCTTTGGCTGATAATATGGCTGCCAGGAATCTTTCGATCGTGCCCTGTGTTGTTCCTAATTTCCGACAAGCGCCAGACATTATGTATTTGGATGCCAAGTAACACATTTCTCCTTGCGCCTGGCTCAAAATACTAGCAGCGCTCAACTAGATCTTGCCTGCATGCCCTGCGCCTATCAAATGCTGCAAGACTGGTAGACATTTGCCTATTATACAGAATAGAGTGACTGTACATTTAGGGATCCCTATTACTCTGGGCTAACAATCCAACGACATTGCCGGAACGGATAGGCGGAAACACTCTGGTATTTCAGGATCATGTTTGGTTGGCCCATGTCTCAAATCCGCCCATGGAGGCCTCATCTTCCATTGATTTTGGTTTTCCTCCAGCATTGCTTTCCCACATGTTTATTGGGCTGCCAACCCCGGCCCTGAATGGCACTGGTTGTGCCAGGACGACGGTCTCGATACCTATTGGACTGAAGTCCTCCGGTCCCATCGGCAGTTCATCAACGGCAATCGGCATATTCAGCAAACTTCTGAGAACGACGCGACACCCAGCTTTGCTCATCACTTCATTGGCTTGCTTGCACATCGTCGATGCAACACATTCGATGCAGCCCCGTTGGCAATTGCACTGTTCAACCCGCCGCAGTGCGGTCTTGAGCAAGTTGTCAATATGATCAAATGCTTTAGTGCTGATGCCTGATCCGCTCGCACCGCCTTTTGCGTCGTAGAATGTCAGCCTTGCTGGGCGTTTTCTCTGCGATTCCGTGACCGCGAACTCCTTCAACGCCACCTTGCATTCTGTTCGGACATCTTCAGGCATGCTGATGACAAAAGTGGGCAACAGACTCATGACGGCATGTTCTGCTGCGTGGATTGCCGCGGCGGAATTGAGTCGGCGATCTTGAAGTATATCAAGCGCCATCTTTGGAATGTCGAGCCACATCCCCTTGCTGTAACGTATGACGGGTGGGTTATCGACCTGAACAGCATCCAGAACCCGCCCTTTCTTGTCTACCTTGAAGTAGCCATACACATTTTGTTGGATCTTGATGGTGCCAAAAAAGGCTTGAGAAAGAGATGATGTGATTTTACGAATTGCTTCGATCTCTGTTGGATCAATGTCGGTAAAGTCCCGCTGAGTCGTTGTCCATTCAACCTTAACCTTCTCCACTTTGGCCATGAGCTTATCCGGAATAAAGTCTCGTACGAGATACGTGTTTCCTTGGTGTAGAAATATGGCTCCATCGTAGATTGTGAATGTTGCTCTCGATGCCTCCAGCTCTTCGAGCACGACGTTCTTACCATTCGTGATGTCAATGATCGCGAAATGCTCGTCCTCTGTGTCTCTGATGGCAACAGACCGCGACGGATTCGGGCGGAATCGATCATGGCAATGATAATAGCCAAGATCGTCCTTAATCAATCGCTCCTTGCAGATGATGCTCAAGTCATTCCCAAAATATCGAGCATCTCTTTCTGGCTGTATCGGCATTTCGTAAGCCGCGCATTGAATGTGTCCTTCACGAACTAGCATATTGTCCAAGTCTACTCGCAATTCGCAGTTGGGCTTGGTGAATAATTCGTTCGGATTCTGCATGAAGTGCTGATCTGTCGGGAAGCAGTCACCGACCAGGATTGACAACGAATCCTTGTTGCGACGACCTGCCCGGCCACTCTGTTGCCGCAAATTTGCAATGGTGTAAGGGAATCCCCAAGACATCACGCAATCGAGTGTGCCGATGTCTATGCCCAGTTCCAATGCAGTCGTAGCAACGATTCCTAAAAGTCTTCCTTCAAACATTTCGGTCTCGATGCGGCGGCGGTCAGCGGCGGTATATCCGCCGCGATAAGCCATAACCAACTTCATTGCTTCAGGCCTTCCTAATGATTCGAGCTCTTGCTTGATGGCGCTCAACAGAACCTCGCACTGCGCACGGACTCGGCAAAACGCGATGATGCGGATGCCTCGCAACATGAGGGCACAGAATAATCTGGCACACTCAAATTTCGCGTTTCCACGGCCACTAGCAGGGTCTCCGGGATCTTTATATGGTGTGTTCCAGCAGAGAAATTCCTTGCGCCCGGACGGTGATCCATCATAATCAATCAGAGAGACTTCCTCAACGCCAAATATGGTTCTAAAATGCTCTTCGGGGTTGGCCACGGTCGCTGAGCACGATACAAAACGGACGTTTGTGTTGCCAATCGCAGCGCACACACGCCTCAATCGTCTCATTATGAAGGCGACGTGAGAACCCATTTGCCCGTTATAGTAGTGCAATTCGTCCACTGCATCGACGATGGGCGTGTAAGATTTTCTGAACGATTTATCAAATGGCTAGGGTCAACAGACTCGTACTGACCAACAACATATCGGAGGTCCTTGAGAAAGGATCTCCATCTTTCTTCTTGAGGTAGAATCGTGAGGTGTAGCATGTCCGGATTGGTGAATATGATCCTGCCTTGCTCTCTGATTGCGTTTCTTTCGCTCATCGGGGTGTCGCCATCGAAAGTTTCCACAAGAATATCGGCAAGATCAGGCATAAATGCCATCACTTCTTTGAGGCTCCTTTTCTGGTCTTGCGCCAAGGCTTTGGTTGGAAAAATGTACATAGCTCTAGAATTGTAATCCTTCTCTAGAGAATACAACACGGGCAGCTGGTATATTAGTGACTTGCCCGAACTGGTCGACGTCGCCACCACGACATTTCTGCCTTCGTGTAAATGGTTCAAAGCCTCTGCTTGGTGGGCAAAGAATTTGGTGATGCCCTTGGAGTTGTACAACGCGTTGACGAGGTTTTGGCTCAAAAGAAACGAGAGACTACCATAAATCGGCTCTTGAGGCTCGAAAACTCGATGTCCGTCCGGTACTATTTGTCCAGTGTACCATGAGCTGTCCTTGATTGCCTGAACAATCTCAGGAATGCTTTGTCTCTGGGATGGAATAGCATCGGGCACTGAGTCGGGGTGATGATCTGCGGGATGGTCGGTGTTCAAAGTCGGTTGCGGGATAAAAGGCTGTGCCAGATGTTCCAGAGCCATGTCAGGATTAACGTTGTCTTCCGCGCATTTTTTGAGGAAAGCATCAACTGAAGTCCTGAATCTTGCGTTCCTGCGCTCAATCAGTCGGGTCATTTGTTTTTGTCCAAAGACAGGCATCTTCAACTGTTCATCTCTGAGCTTTCGGTTTGGTTTGACTGGCTCGCCTGTCTTCTTATCCATGACTTGTCGCTTCAGATCCCCATCGATGAACTCAAAAAAAAGTACCTCTTTCCTTCCTTCACCAGCATCACGATGTCGGGAGTCGTCAAGGCTCTCGCTACCGGTCAAACCCCCAACAGATGCGTCTGGTGCGATTATCTGCGACCGATGAGACCTTGAAGTCCTGAAGGCATCATCCCTTTCAGAACCTTTGATCTCAAGCTCTAGCATCAGTTCGTCGACGTAAGAGAAGCTGATGCCCTCTGGGCGCAACGCGACTATCCGAGCCACTTCCTGTTCTGTCAACGGCAGGTCGGTGTGCTTCTCGACTGCCGATCTGATAGTTTCAAAGGTGGTCGCGAGATGCCTACGAGTACAACAGAAAGTATACACCAGATTTAATGCCTGATGGGTCTTTTCCAGTGCTCTGAATGAGCCCGGCCAGTCAGTGATGTTTGGCGTGGAGGCTGGCGAGTCTTGTGACGAAGTCCTTCTTGGCGGTGGCTTCGGCCTTCCTCGCGCTTTTTTTGAAGCTGATGATTTCGAGGCAATTGCATTTGGCGTATTTGCAGTTTCCGAAGCGGAAGCGCAATCAACGTCATCAACGTTATATGACCGCTTCCGACTTGTCTCGAGGCTATTCTGGCGCACGACCGCCCGACGTCCCGAGTGAACAGAATCCGGCATGACGTGCACACTTGGGATTGCGCCTCGACTGAGTTTGACGTTGTGCAAGCAAAATAATTACAGCATTTCGTCACTGGAAGTTACACCTGGTGCAATTGATGACTCCCGCCAAACCACCCCACGTGAAGGGTCCGATGCATACGGAGTAGAACGTCGCGAGACTCTCGCCACATCACGTGCTGTCCCGCGATCGTCTTATGTGAACACCTGAAAAAGAGAGGTACCGCTCGACCACACCAAGTGGCGCCAATAAGAATTGAACTCATCCGAGTTTCCACTCCCTATAACTGGCGGCCACACCTGGCTTAGACACGATGCACCAGGCCTTGAGTGCCGCTCATTGACCCCGAATACCATATCACGTATTGAATGCCGAATTTCTACCTCATTGCTGGCAACACCTAAAGTTTGCCGTTAAATGTTGATATTCATACATTATAGTCATCACCATCGACCCATCGCCCAAGTCGTTACCGTGAAAACGCGATCCGAGTGCTGAGTGCATGACATCCTGACCCAGGTATGAGAGTAATGTAGCACCACTACGTGCTTGCACGCCCAGTATCGCTCAGGTCACTGCCAAGTCCCCTGTTGATGAGTGGCTATCAACATGGTTACCAGAGTAAGTTGTACGTCTATGCCGGCTATTTCAGTTACCGCGAATCTCTCTCTGAATGGCGGTCACCTCGTTCAGAAAGATTTTTGCATTGGCAGCAGACATCTGCAACTGAATTAGCATACGAGAACGATGCAACCTGAAACCTTTCAACAACAAGAAGTGCATACCCGCATTGTGATGCTAATTGGCTTGGCATCCGCTCCCTCCAGAGCTGTGAAAAGTATTCCGACTGAATTGAGTGTAGCCTTCTCCTGGAATTCCATGGCAGGAAGGATCGCAGTATTCAATATTACACGATGTGTCTGATCCTGACGAAGAATCAGGCGGGCTACCTTGGGAGGTGCGGACTTGCCGGGTGAAGCCTCGTCAGCTTCCAAGCCTGAAGCTTCGAAACTGCCGGGGATTATAGATCCGGCCTCGTCAAAGTCGACACAGGCTTGGGGGACATTTATTTTAAGCATGCCGGCCCCTCGCTCCTTCCAACCTGTTTCTTTGTCGAGACTGAATACCTTTGCACGAACGGACACGACCGTGACTTCGCCAGTCTCCCCATCGTCGATCTCAACTATGACAGTCACAAGTCGTTAGCTGAGAGCCTCCGCATGCCTGCGTTTCGGGACCACTTACTTCGGTGCAATCTGGGTTTCTTCTTCTCGTCGGAGTCCTTGTCAGGAGAGGCGTCCCGGTCTGTTTCTGAAGAAGGCACTTCGACCCCCCCATCCTCCCCTTCTTCATCCTCATCATCTGAGTCCTCGTTGGTGTCTGGGGCTCCAAACGCCCTGACCGATTTCTCCTTTAGCGAAGGCTTGGTGATGGCTCCGCTCGAGAACCCTGCAAGCGAGGAGCTGGTACCAAAAACGTTGCGAGTACCGTTCAACGCAGAAGTTATATTCGCAAAGGGTGATAACGCAGCGTTAGACCCGAAAGTGAGCTTTGGGGTTTGGTCGGCGGCGGCCGGTGGTTGTGCAGCCTTTGTCGAGGAGAATCCACGGCCCGGAGAGGATCCCAATGCGGCGAATGCGGATGAGCCCGAGGCGAGCTTGCCAAACCCAGACGCAGCAAAGGCGCTGGCAGAGGTTTCTGGAACGGTTTTGTTGGGCATGCCACCGTTACCCCGAGACGGTGGCTCTGCTGACTGTGAATGTTGATTCTCGGAAACCTGTCAGAGCAGAGAAGTAATAAGTATTCGTCGAGTCATGACAGATAAGAATGTCAGGGAATGTGCTTCGTAGGAATCAGGACAAACCGTGTGAGCGTTTGTAGACTCTTCGTCCCGGTGTCTTTTCTTCTCGGGCTCGAGCCGTGCGGCTCTGTCTCTTGCGGAATCAGTCGAAGCTACGCTGGTGCTGTCATTGTCCTGTGCCTCCTGATCTACGTCTAATTGGTCATGTGCTCGTTTTTTCTTGGGCGATGATATCTGCTCCCTTTCGTGACTTTCACCCTCCGCGTTGTTTGCTTCTGGAGTTTTCGGACGGCCGACGTCAGGTACGGAACTCTCTTCTGCTTCGGGAGATTGATCGGATATAGAATGCTGCTTCAATTCTTTCCTTGTGGCCCGCGTTTCAGCGTCCTCAATCGTCACAATTCCTTCGGGATCGCCTTTGGGGCTATGTGCTGCCCCTCCCGGAGCATCATCGGCCATAGTGGCTGCGCGATGATGTGTCGTAATCGGCTTTCGATAACGTAAAAATAATCGCGAGTCAGATTGTAGCGATCTGGAGATGTTGTACTAAAAGCAAATCTCGCTGCCTGTGGGTGAGGTGCCTTTTAAGTAGAGAGACGAGTGTTTGTGTAGTAACGTAACAAGTGCAAACACATGTTTGTCACTCTCCGCAGCCGGGGTAACCAAAAGGTAGCGACACAGAGGCGTGGCGTTCAAACCTTGACCAAGCGATGGAAACTAGCGTGCGCACTGATGGTGAATTCCCGAAGATTAGAGTCGGAAGAATAGACCTTCATAATAGGGCGAGCATGAAGTCTTTCGCTTTGCTAGTTTCCTCGACTCCATCTCGTTGCCCGTGAAGGGTGGGGTACATGCGACGATCCAATCACCAATCAATAAATTTTGATGAGTTCTACTATTAAACCAACGGCGCACCTGTGCATGGTATCGAGCCGCCCAAATGCCCATCCGGCAAAAATGCACCACGAAATGTTTATGAAATACACACCTAGCTTTCGGATTAGCTTTCGGATTTGACTTGCTTCTGTAGTTTTGGGCAATTCCGCGCTGCTCCACTTCGCACGATGTCAAAATGTAAATGCTGCAGGATGACAGCTCATGTCACACAGGACCCAGCAGAGCTTTTGAAGATACTAAAGTTTTAAACCTTTTGGAGCGTGTGGGAAACTGTGAGCATTTCAGTGATATATTGCACGGAAACAATGCCTGCGGACGCGATGTTGAATTCGAGTGAGGGACAAGCGACATTGATGCCGCTGGGCAACGGAGATTATGATCGATCCTCGCTGGCGACGCTCGACACCGATATCGACATCGAGTTCTTGTCTTGGGCCCATTCTGCCGCGCAGCATTTGCAGCGAAAGAAAACCTCGGTGGCTGGACTCTCCTCCACAGCTCATGACACGAAGCTCGCGACATGAATCGTCAAAGCTATAGCAGTCATCACTCCTCGACAAAATTTCCTGCGCATGGCACCGCGAGCAGGAATCATACACAGCCACTTCGCCTTCCTAAGCTTTTGCCAGCGGCGGGCCGCTCCAATTTTGAAGAGTTCCAATCTTGAAGAAGAAGCCTGAAGCTTGACGGCATTGCCCACCATCAGATCATGCACACTAGTTTTCGTTCAACTAATAAAGCATAAGCAGCCAAGACCGACGTAAAAGATTAACAAAGGATAGACAGCAATCGCCACCCTGTTCTTGACGACACCACTGCCGCCCAAAATGCTCACTCCTGCAGCAAGGGACCATGCCACGAGGACGACATAGATGGGGATTCGAGGAATCCAGTGCAGACCCAGGGCCGAAAGAAGAGCGGCAATAACAAGCGGAAACAGTGTATAGCCAATAATGCAGACGCTTTGTGCGAAAGAACTGTAACATGTTAGAGAAGTCTATGGGTGATGACAGATTGTGCCCGGCTTACATGTTTCCACCGAGAAGCTTGATCTGTAGAGTGACCACTGCCTCGCCTAACCAGATCATGGCAAATAGGCCACTAAAGACAACATCCTTCTGCTCAGCGCGAGCGGCGATACTGAGCAAGAGACTCAAGAGAAGGCAGAAGATCAAAGGCCCCCAGAGATCCCAGTCTCGAAGTCCAGGGCTCATGTTGCTCTGCAAGAGAGCCTCGGCATCCATCATACGACTGGCCAAGCCAGTCAACTCCTCTCTGGTGCCTGTAATCCCTGCGCCGCGAATATTGGAGTAAGCACCTCGCAAGCCACCTTCGGAATCGAACATCGTTCCTCCGAGTAGGTAGCGAGGATACAAAACTTCTCTCAACTTTGCCCAGACAGCAAGAAGATCGCGGCGCAAGGTGTCCCATACTGTTTCATCGATTGTGTTTTGCGGCGCCCGTCTGTCCTCTCCAGGAATTGACGAGGTTAGGTAGCTCTCATTGAGCGGGCGCGACGATCTGGTGCCAATATTCCCGGATAATTCGGGGCGCTGAGGCTGGTTTCCGAGGGGATCGTCGAAGTCGTTCAGGTTGGCTGCCACAGTATCAGTATCATGCGCCTGTGGGGAGTAGGCCCATCGCCGCCGACGAAAGATTGAAAGGGTTCAAAATACCATCATCTGGATCAATCAAGTCATCGTCTCCCAAGTCTGACTGATTGTAGGGGCCTCTCTCGGTTGAAGCTGACATTTCGACGCGTCAAGAATACTTGGCGGGCCTTCAATTCGTGAATGACTGCCAGAATGGATGTTGGCCAATCTCAAAAGAAGTGTTGTTCTGTTGAGAAAGGGCGAACGTGATTCAGGGTTCAATCAAAGCATCTGTTGCTCGATTGATGAATTGAACGTCAGCTGGAAAGAGTAGCGCTTTGGGCGACACGATGTGTTGGCAGAAATACTACCAAAAACCAGCATTCGAAGGTCACACGTTGACATGAATGCTGCGAGACGTCTAGACACTTGGCCGACCTTTGGTGGACCTTGTCCATGGCTGGATGGCGCAAGCTCCCTAGCAACGATCCAATCAGAAGCTGGCTCCGCAATTTGTGTTCCCAAATAGGGACCTAGGTACATAGGTACCTTTAATACCTAGGTACGGAGTAGTAAAGGCAGTACTCCGTCCAATTTACTGCTATTGATACTGAACTTGAAATGCCGAGCGTGATACATGCAAGACAGGCCCCGAAGCCAAATATCATTATTTACGATTATCTTACTGAAAGTGTTCCTGACTTCTCGTGTCGGCCGGCGTCACCGGAACGCTACCATCTCATCTCTTATCTCGGCGGGGAAGAGCTCAGGGAACAAAGCGCGAGCAGTACTGCCATTTGACAATCGACTTCCATATCTGGACTACTAGCTTGATCTTTGTCCCATTCGTTGCATCAGCTATCAGATAAAGCGGACTTCACGAAGTGATTTGTCTCTTGTCCCTCGATCCTTATGACGCCCGATTAGACTTGAAGTGTCGGAAGGCGTCGAAATCAGGAATCTTTGGGTCATGGCAGTTTTCGACGGCCCACATTTTGAGCTACCGAAGTTGCGTGTCTCTTTCGGCTTTGAGGTTTGTACCTGCATTATTCCAGGCATGATATCTTACCTCTGCTCTCTTTTTTCTTTTTCATTCGTGCGAAGTTTCAAATTGGAAGCTAACATGATGTTACACGCAATAAGAACGACACACGCTTTCTGGATCACGATGACAATGTAGCAGGTATCGGACTACCCTGAAGAAGCTGGATTGTTGGGGCTTCAAATTTGTCACCTGCAGCTGGGTACTAACAACTTCTTATTTCCCAGAATTTTTCGACGTCAAGTTCTGTCCCTATCAGCCACTGGATCGCGATCCAGTCTTTGCTGCAGTAAGCAAGAAGCATGTAAGGCGTGCCCTTCGGAGCCCAATGGAAATTGCACAAATGATATGATTAACTAATGATGTTAGATTATAATTTGCAAGCTGTCACAGCATGCTGGCGACTCCAACCCGTGTGAGGTCATCAACATCATACGAGACAACGATGTGCGTATATCAGGCGTCCTCTGGAGTAGAGAAATATCCCTCCCATGTGATTCATGCTAAAATATCATTGAAACAAGGCTGAGGCTTCCGGTTGTTGCTGCACCTGGACTAAAGACCCGGTGTTGGGTACACCATTAATATGTGTAGGGGGTGTTGATGCCAAGGTCAAAATTTACAACGCTGCCGATGGAAGTCTTGTCAAGGTATGAATATTCGTTACCGAATCCACTTGGGATGAGACTCTTCGTAGCTAAATGAACTGCAGTGCTTTGTAGGACATGGTGGGGTAAGAAATTCATGCGACTCGTCCCGACCATAGCATGTATTTATGACCGTTTGATCGAATTCTCATGGCCATCACAGGCTGTCAACGATTTGGCAACATCACCAATCAACTCATCAATCGTCGCCTCAGCATCGGACGACACCAGCGTGAGGCTATGGAGCCTTGCACCTGCACACAGAGAACAGCCTTGCCTCTGTATTCTCGCGGGCGAGGGCCACTCATGGAATCTGCTTTCAGTGGTAGGTCTCAGCAGCCATACGATCATAGCCGTTATGTTACGCTAATCAAGAAAGGCTTTTCACGACACGGGCCGCTATGTCCTTTCGGCAGGACACGATCAGATCATCAATTTGGTGCGTTTGCAGCAACTGTACTGATGCCGTGTGCCCAATCTAATCACATTGAGAGGGCAGTGGACTATCCCTGACTTGCCGGATGATGCGATTGCCACGCCCCTCCAAGTCCATTATCCTCATTTTTCCACATCCGCTGTGCACAGCGGTATTGTCGATTGGTAGGAGACACCTCGCAAGCATGATTATGTGACTAAGAGGTCAGACTAATGGTTTGGATCATAGCATTGCCTTCTATGGCGATTGTATACTGTCCCGGGCATGTCATGACAATGTCATTGTGCTATGGAGAATAGAGGGATTCTCTTCTGACGGGCCTCGGCCTCAACCAAGCTCGGCACCGACGCCGACAAACGTACTTCCGACAAGTTATGAAGATCCAGATCGATTGACGAGGTCTGCATTCGTTCCGGCCACCTCAACTCTTTATCCTTCTCAATATACTCGGCTGCTAGAATTCCACACACCCAATTGCGGTCCTCAGTTTTTTATGCGATTTCAGCTTCTTCACGTCCCGGACCGTAATCCAGTTCTTGCTTTCTGTAACGCTGCTGGAAACATCTTTTTCTGGGATCTTCAACGACTCATCGTATACCGAGATGTGATGGCAGCTCAAAGAAATCCTCATCGGGACACAAGCGAAGCTGTGCAGCTTCCAAGCTGGTTGAAACCTGTCATACCGCGACAAAGGGCGGATGCCGCTGGCAGGTTCAAGAATGTTGGAAGCGAGCGAGACCCTTCGGCATCTGGTCAAAGTGGTCAAATGGAAACAGGCGAATATTCCGCGGAGACTCTGGACTCATGGGCAGCAAGGTATAGTATGGAAGACCCCCACGAACCTCTCCGAGCTCATCGAACAGAATCCTCTTCAGCGAACTTCGTTGGCAGACAAGCGGCCTGGAGTCCAGGGGGAGAGTGGTGCGTTGTGGTCGGAAGCTCAAACACGACCCTAGTCCTGCAGCGCTGGGCTACTAAGGCACCGACTCGGGCAGGGTGAATGTCATTGTGTTACGAATGACCGCTCAGGGTCAAGTGTGCTCCAAATCGGGGGAGGTTTAAATGACGGCTGCATTTCCTATCTTTCATCCGTATGTGTAGTTGGCTGGTTCTCTTTATACCCAAACCAAGAATCAGCGAAAGCATTTCGCATGCTTTTGATCTCCTGCACTTGATTCTCGGCTTCGTCTTCCTCCGTAAGTGTTGCTCTGTCGGTTTCATGCGGTTTCGCATCGTCTGCCATGGTCAGATCTGCGATGAAGAAGTAAACGACGGCTCGCAGCTGCAGAAAATATATGTTCTTGGAGAAAGGCATGTCTTTCCTGAGCGAATTCATCTCTTCGACAATGGCTGTCAATGCACGATGCGTCTTCATACGGATGACCTCCTTTGCATTTCTTGAATTTGTCGAATCCTGCCCGCCCTCTTCAGTCGTCAAGCCTAAAGAATCATCATCGATTTCAGCAGACTCCGAAGACAATTCGCGGTGCCACCTTTGGCAATTTCCTTGCATTATCGCCAAGTTTGAGGCGTACTCGATGTAGCATTTAAAAATCTCACAGCCAAGGAGTGTAATCTTGAAGTCCACAGCAGAGACCCTTCTTGGGAATCTGGGGTCATGAGGATAATTCTGGATCAATGCGTTCATGTAGGCCTTGAGTTTGGGCATGTTGGTCGTCAGGCCTTGCCTTCCGGTAATCTCGACGCGATTGTTCCTTCCATCAGGGAGTGCATTTAGGTGGCTTGGATCATGATCGGTCATTTCGCCTTCCCTCATGATAATCTCCGCTCCTATTGCCCAAAGATTGTGCCTCCGAATGTCAATCTCTCTGCCACCTGCATGAAGCTGCAGAACTGCTCCAAACAGTCTCGCCGCTCTTTTAACGCTTCCTTGATCGAGAAGCTCATGAATGGTTCTGATCAAAACGTCTAGCTTGTGTTGATGTTGGGAGTCCCTGGCGGATCTTCGGATGGAAGATTTCTGTTGCGACTGCCCATCGGCGCCATGATCCTGCTGTTCCGTCTCGATTTCTGCGTCTTCATCTGACTGAGCCGAAGCGCCTGGAATTTTTTGAACGAATCTTTGGTGAGGAAAATTCTTTAAACCAAGAACAGGCACTTCCTCTGTGTCGTCAAGCCCTGCGAGCGAAAGCTGTCGGCGCTGACTCGCGGACCGGCTGTAGGGATTTATGACCTCTCGAGGCAAATGTGAAACTGCGCGCGAATTTTCCTCTTCTTCTACATTGTAACGTCGTCGTTTGCGACTTCTTTCAGTATGGGGTGCCGATGAAGAATGCATCGCGTATCTCGTGCTTGCAGGTCCTCAGATTAGTTAACCTCAATTATGCGTTGTGTCTTCGATAATGTAACAAAAAACCCGGCCCAGTAATAGTCCCAAAGCCTACGAGCGCCCCACATTCAATTCTCTCAAGGATCGTGTCGCGGCAGTCCTGCCTCAGGCAGCCATTCCCAGTGAGCGGCACGTTGCTTGGTCAACCGCTTGTTATTAGCACAGCTAGCTGCAGCCGTAATCGCTCTCTATAAATAGGTAGCTTTCCTTTGTATTAGGCTTAGCTAGAACATGGACTTGTTTTCCCACCTGCCGTGCGCCTAGTGTTGTGACAGATCGCAAGGATCGCCAGCAAAGAAAGTATATACATATGCTGGCAGGTTCGGCTGAAATCCCAGTAAATTCACTATCAGGACAGGAATCATACTCGCAGGTCAAAATGCATTTCCATGTACATACAAGGTTACATGAGCTAGAATGTTCGTCAATTGCCCCTCAGACGCAATGCCTACAGAATTCATGCTTATGAGAATTCTTATCCTTTTTTTTATATATATTTAATAGAAAGCAAGGCATCAAACAGCCTCTACATCGACTTTCTGTCGAAGTACTCCCACTGACCGTCAATAGGTTTTTCTTCTAGATCCTCCCAGCTGGAAATGTCATCAGTACGACGCGACGCGTAAATTGGATGTTGAGTAGAATGCTGGCTCACATTTTCGCTTTCTCCATAGTCTCAATGATCCGAAGCTCACCCTCAGCCACCTGTATTACTTCTTCAATGAGTCCAGCTCCGAGCTTCTGTTCGAGATCCGAAATTCTGCTTGGCCATTAGTACAATCAAAGCTTAAGCTGGCATGTGATTGAAGAACATACTGATCAGCCGTCAATTGAGGCTCATCTTGCCATTCAACTTTCTCGTGATCCTCAAGCGGCTTGCGTTCAGCCCATATGACCTGATCGCTTCTTTCGGCAGGTGTGCGAATGCCTTCTAATTCACCACCCTCGTCGGCCTCACCATCCCATTCCTCGTAGCGAATGTCCCCCGCTTCATGCTTCGCACCGATGACAAACACACGGTCTCCAAATTTAACTGTTCGGGCCTCGCTGCCGTCGACCCGACCACTTGCGACTCGGAATCGCTCCGCATTTTTGCTGATGAGCTCTTTGGCTTTTACAGCCCACTCATTGTAACCGGGAGGTACAATCTTTTCGACGATATTCATTCGGTGTTTCGTCACAGCTTCAACAGATTGGCGGTAAAGTGACTTCTCCGGTATTGACTGAAGCTTTTTGAGAGTATTACCGTAGAGATAGAGAAGCGTTGATCGAGGGCTGGAGTGAGTCCACAAACCAGCCAGACCAGTAGGTGTTCCTGGTTCCAGATATCGAGCAAATGCGCACAGTGTCGGCCGCATACTGTCGAGTGGGAGAATATATGATATCGTGATGCGGCAAGAATGTAAAGAGCTCCAAGATCACGGAGCGATTACATACCCACCCAAAGCTCTCAATCGGGACGGATCATGTGACTTATCACGTGTCGCCAAACACCCAATCCGAATCACAGCGTGATATCTTCTAAGCCGTTGCAGATTGCCTTTTCATGATTATTGCCCGCTCATTCGTACGCTGCACGGACAGAACGTACAAGTCTGCTTAGTATTAAGCCAGGCAAACGTCTAGATCCGTTACCTTAGCTGTACTAGCAGATTCATTCTCTCCCTAAGCTATCAATACTTAGAGACTGAACACATACGATACGGAGCTTGATCTATCGAAAACGTGATTCGAAAAAAACCTTCAAAGCAATTGGTCTTTAAGGAAGAACAAGTGCACGGAACACCACAAAGTCGAAATAGGAAGAACACGCCCTTGCATAGCTGAGTGATAAGCCTACGCATGAGTACCAGCCTAAGTCATTCCGCATAGTCAAGAGATTGCGACATCTTGGAAAATTCCCTGCGCAACGGTGGTAGCTTCGGCTGAGCCTCAGGTATTGGTTTATCGGATATCAATCTGGTACTCATGAGGCCTCCTCACGACTCTTACGATAAGCAGCCTGTGGCATTCTAATCAGCACTCTTAATCTCGAAGCTGGCGTTGAAAGAAGAGCTACAACTACTCACTTCTTGCTCGGTCTGCAACCCTTCGACGATTGGAGCGAGGTCGCTGAGAATCTCGTAGGCCTTCTTGTGATAGTCAACTTGAGCAGCAATGAGCTCGACTAGGCTCCTCAAAGGCTCAGGAGAATCAAGGACCTGCGATCGTATCACTATTAGCTTTTGCATTGTGATTTGAGTTGCGTAGCTTACATTCTTCATGACACCCACAGCCTCTTCTGTTTGTGTCACAAATTCGTCCTCTGCTTTCTCAATGTCCTCCTGCGCTTCAGGACTGAGCTCATGTTCATCGTGCTGCTGATCATTTCGACCGGTCTGTCCAACGATTTTGAATGTGGTTCCCTTGGCGTGAGCTTTGACGGCGTCAAGTGAAAGTCTGGAGCGCTCGACATTCTTTCTGGCTCGTGTCGCAAAACTGAGGTTGGTATTCAGAGTAGTGTTCCAGCCAGCAAGAAAGCTACTCTGAATCTGAGAGTCCTGCGCAAGACGAGCTTCTCCAACCCTTTCCATCGTGACTGCATATTTTTCGAGCGCTGTAGCTAGCGGATCTTCGCCCGCGCCCGTATGATTCTGATGCAGAAGCTGACTGCTTCCCAGGCTGGCCCTAGCCACGGCATGGCTGAAGGTCTTGGGTTGAGGCTTGGCACTTGGAGGCGCAACGAGGGCAGCTTGCGCTTCCGTGGGGGTTGTGGCAGCAGAAAGAAGGGAAACCTTTTCGCTGACGGTACGTCCAAGGTCCTGAAATGTTTCCCTGATATTGGGAGGGTAGTCGTAAGCCTCGTTTGAATACTGAGATCTTTGCGGCATTTTAGCGGCTTGTACAGAGATGAAGTCGTTCAGAATGTAAAGGCACAGCAATAAAACTCACGTCACAGCAAGCATCTTCTGGTGGGCTTGCTTCAATGCATCGACCTTCTTTTCAAGGTCGATGTAGTCTGGCGGGAGTTGGGTCTGTACGTGCGAAGCGGGCTTTGCTTAGCACATCGATTCGACATGTGAGTTCTCTATTATGCGTTGCGCACCTTGTCTTCAACCTGTCCGAGCTGCTCCTTGGTAAACTGAAAAGTCCGCGACGCAAATGGTGTGATCTGTGCGCCTATTCCACTGTATGAATGCCGTCAGTACGCCTGCTAGGGCATCTCGACCTCCTTGACCATGTTTGGCGGCTCCAATGACTTACGACAACTGCTTGCTGAAGCTTTTGAAGTTGTCCATTTTGCCCAGAGCAGCTTATTCAGGCACGACGAGAAGGATAGTAGCTAAGGAGTAGCGCGATGAGCTTGCTGATTGGATCGCGCCTAGACGAGAAGTTTGGGGAGTTTATGTCCAACCCCACGGAGAGAGCAACGTTCTAAAGTTGGGAGTCTGCAGGGCTGGTGCTGCTAGTCCTGCTCGTCCTGCTCTCCGTAGGTAGAAGAATTGTGGCGCCACGGTGGACGATTAATGCGCTGGGCTGAGGGGAAGCAAGTTAGCAGCCTCGCTGATTCAGCGACGCGAAGGAGTGCCACCACCAGCCAATCAAGCTTCGGTCTAGCCAGGTACGCTGGTCAACACAGTTGATATGAGCTGCTGCCTGCGGGCACGCAAATTTCCCGC